>JABFFC010000191.1:0-49986 GCA_013623535.1 Fusarium penzigii | reverse complement strand
GGGGGGGGGTTCCCTAGATTGTGATCACAGAAGAAGAAATGGAACGATTTGCGCCCAGGCCGCAGGATAGGTCTGTCACCAAGCATATGGTCATTGGGTGCCACATGAACTGGCCAACACTCAGAAGTAGGCTGCATGCAGATCGAGGGGGTTTCAAAAGATGTCCGAGGGCTTCGCGGATGTCACACGGAGCTTTTTACCTGTTGATTGTTCAATAACATTTCTTTTCACTCGTCTCGTTTCCGTCAGGTCCCCCCTAAAAAAAAGGGAAAAAACGGACTTGACTCTTGCTTTGTTTACCTATTGTATCTCATGCATGCCCTTTCGATATGAGGCAGAGGCCCGTAATTGCAGACGACGCGAGTCATTCATCTGTTGCGACTCAGACAAAACCAGTTAAAGCTTCAAACATCAATCTTGTCATACCATCGGCGCAGGATCCCCAATTCTGGTGTGGTGCTCATGCTTATTTGTCGGTGCTGGTAGGGTCGTCGTATTGTAGAAATTAAAATCTGATGCCGTGACCCCCCCTTCGTGCTTGTTTACTGAAGGGTAAAGGAGTTTGGCCTGCGATGAAAGAGACCCTTGTTGTGGTTTGATCCCAATAAACAATGTTTCCGTGTTATTATGATGGACGTAGAAAGTGGCCTGTTCCCCTCCCCCCCCTCCCCTTTTTTTTTTTTNNTTCCCCCCCCCCCCCCTTCTCTTCTTTCTTTTCTCCCTCCGTCAATGTTTTTGTCCCTCATGGATTAGTTCACCCCAGAAAATGCGAGATGACGACCGAAGGGACGGGGCCAGCCAACAATCGATGAGTTGGGCCAACAGCCAAATATGCTGCTATAGCTTCTCCTGCGAAAAGAAGAAAACATGGCTTGCCGACGAGAGTCTGACCAAAGCCCCCACACGCTGTGCGTTTTGATGTGTCAGTGGCGGCGTAGCTGCATTGACCAAGATGGCTGTTGGTTCCTCCCAAGATACAAGATAATAACTTGGTAGGAGTAAGCCTATCAGAAAGTACATGTATTCCTCGACTTGACTTATTGACCTGACCGACTCGTGTGTTGGTGCCGGGTGTTGGTTACGGGTTGCAGGCATGCAGAAGGGCCTCAGCAGGATCAGCATGACAACACCAACACCCCTGCTACGTACCATCAGACAGCTTCATTCTATCATTACCCGTGTCATGTACAGTACATTGCGTTGTAGGCGCGGTATTCAGCCGACTTTACAGGATACCCGCTTCGAAGAGGTATCCAGGGCAAAACTGAACATTAGCCATTGCGCTTCAATACCGCAGCAGGTAAATGTACCGCCACTGTCAGAGGCATCCGAATGTAGTTGCGGTGGTGGTTGGGGCTTTCACCCGCTTGCTTCAACCTCTGTGCACCACGGGACGGGAAGAAGAAGCCTTGACCAAGTCACGCACGGAGTGTACTCGGCAGAGACAAGCAATGCCTGTCTGTATTCGTATGTAATATTATCATGTCTCACAATAAGCGAACCGTCGCTTCAAAGATACAGCACAGTAGCGACAGCGCCGCTCTGTCTGACCTCAACCAAGAGATTTCCAATGTGGATTATTCCTAACTTACCTAGTTCTAGCTCCTGGCTCCATCCTCTGCTTGAGCGCTCCTCGATGTACCTCCTCATTTCACAGCCAGTAGTGCTCGACCCGACAGTTTGGAACCGCTTCTGCGCTAATGTGGCACAGCTGACAGGGGCTTGAGGCAGCTGTCTCAGTCTTCTCCGCCGGGCTCAGGGCGGTCAGTTTGTGGCAGAGGGGGGGATGGTAGGATATCAGAGGCCGAGTGGTGATGACCAGAATCTTGAACCCTTTGTCAGTATCGTATAGATGTAACGATACTCACCGAGAAGCGACGTATCGAGAACATCAAGAAGGACGCAGTCGACGACACACCCTGTTAACCTACCAGGTTAACACTTGAAACCCCACTGCAAGCCCTGCATCGTCGACAAGGTCTGATTGAAGGCGGTGATACCTACTGTACTCTCCTGCAACTCTGATCAAAAAGCGTGCATTAGCCACCCCTGCAAGCAAGGATCAACTACTCGACTCAACCATATCGGTATACCCAGGCATTGGTCAAAAAACGAAGCCCACGCCTGCAGCTATGTTTTCGATGATGTGACGACGAAAATGATAGCCAGCTGTGGTTCTTGGACATTACAAAATTCATCCGAGTCCATCAGATCAATGTCATCTCGTGTTCTGGTATATGAATGAGACTTTGCGACAGAGGGATGAGCCCCTGCCATGTCGCGCTTTGAGGCCATGCCTTTGAGCATTTGGCTAATCATGATACGATAACAGAAGCCACCTCGGCCACGCACTCGCTTGGATCATACAGCCCTCATCTGTTGGCTGATGTGGCTGGGTCACTCTGTGCGAGTTGTACGTTTCCTAGTGTAGCTACTTACATACCAAAAGCATTCCTCCCATGGCGTTTGATGTCTTGTGTCCTCCATAGCGACCTCTGAGGAGGTGACGATCTGGGCACATTCATCATATCAAATCCCCGCCATCGTTGACTTTTCTCAGCAATTATAGCCTGCTAACATTGGTGGTTGTTAGCTGGTCCGTTCCTCATATCTCTGTAAAATTACTGCTTATCATGGATAAACGTCTGCATTAAAAAGGGACGGCTCAGGAGTAATGTTGCTTGATATCCAAATACGCTGGCCGAGCAGATTCCACTTCGTCGGTTTCGCCAGGGCTGGCATGGCTCGGACATGGTGGAATACTGGCCCATGGGATGGTCAGGTTCCGAGTCCCAAGCATGAGCTTCCCAAGACCCAGGAAGCCGGAGTGATGCCTGCCAATCACCCAAGCAGTTGGGTTGGAGTTGGAGTTGGAGGCGTGGGGCTGCGCGGTGACGGCAACACACTCGTACTGCCTTGTCATTATCAGGCTTCATAATAATATAACAGCGATGTACCAATTCACATACGAAGTGATATTTATCGGCTTCTTGTAGTAAATGATTGGATCCGTTCCATCAAACCCTGGCCAAGACCCAAATCGTCTCACTCTGACCCAACTGAATGGATAGCGCGGGAACCGGCAGGGTTCAAGGATGAGATTGAGTAAACCTCATCATTCCTTGCGTAAGGGGGTTGGCATCGAGCAAGCTTGCTCCGGCTAGATTGAGGTCCATTTAGCTAGAAATGATTGTCGGATTAATTAAGGGGTAGAGCCCCCATTATTAGGATCGTGCTTGTTTGAACAAGCCAATGATGACTTCATGGCATGCATTTGTTTCTGTCCGTGTTCCGACCAAGGCAACGGGTCTCGATGAACGTTGCCGATGGGTACAGATCAAGTCATCAAACAAGAATAAAGGCACCAAAGATCCCAGAATAAGTTATCAGCACCAAGCACAATTGTCCAATAACATGCAAAACGAAATGCCGCAATGCAGGGCATTTCAACTGTTCTAGTTCAAAAAACAATTCGTAGCCGAAGATTGACAAGTACCAACCAACACTAGGGTTAAGTCTGGGTTGTCCACTAGTAAGGGTTTTTTTTATTTCTGAAGGATCATCATCAGTGCATGCCGTTCTGATGAGCATGCTCGAGCACGAATAGACATTGGCTGCAATAGCGAGCATGCATATTGTGATTCTGTCCCGGTTAAAACCACTGCCCTGGTCGATGCCAACGATCGGCCAGGAATTTTTTCCATTGAAGCCGCGAAAGGACTTCAGATGTGCCGCACATGTCTCAGGTATCCAAGTCCAAGAAATGTGTCTGCATTTCGTAATGGGACGAGGCCGTAGCAACTGTGGACCATCCATCATTCCAAGCTCTAACCCCAACCCCAAACATTGACTGAGCTGAGCTGAAGTTCCATGACATGGTCAGGCTGACAAGAAATTCGCCAAGAAAATGCGAGAGTGTCCGAGGTGGTGGGTGCAGAAATAGCAAGCATGTGGTGTTCTCTCATCAAAGGCTCGTGAAGGGTGACAGCGAGTCCAAAGAAATAACTCCCCTGTACGTGTACGAGGGCAGGCTTGTTCGACAGACCTCCAGTACCAAAGCTCCGGATCTAGCGCGTGATGCCGTTGGAGTATGGCAAGACAACGATCATCCGAGACGGCGGAGCCAATCGCTGGAGTAAGCTGAGTCTGGTCAGTACAAGGAACGAGAAAACACGCCTGGTCGCCAACCCTGACGAATTGTTGATATATTCTGAAAGGGGATGGAACTCCAGACTAGAGTGCCACACCAGTTAGACCGCTGGGTAAGGATTTAAAACACGATGCAATGTCCACCCAGGATATTTCACATGTTGGTTAGCAACTTCAAGAAGACCGAGACATTCATTCCCGCAATGACTTGTACAGCACAGTGTCTTGTTACAATAGGAGGATGCTTCCCTGGCAAACAAAGGACGGGACGGGACGATGGAGATAAAAGAAAAGAAATCGCAAGCCAGCGAACTTTGTTGGTTGGGTGTGGGATGCAGTCTTGGCCACACTAGACCAAGAGCACTCAACACTGCGGGACTGGTGCAAGGGACAACCTTGACTGTAGGCGCTAAGACTTAGGCCCTGGCAGAGTCCCATGTCTTGCAGAGCTTGCAGCAAGCACTAAGGCAGCGCTCAATGAGGAGCGAGCGGGCACTAGGGAAGCCATCCATCGCGTTGGGTAACGGAGTTTATGTCGGCTGAGGAGAATTGGTCAATGTTGGTGTATTGATGCTGTTTTGCTGTTTTTGTAAGAATGAGGATCTTTCTTTTCTCTTTCTTTCTCGTCCGACTGCCAACCACCCACTGTCAGAAGCAGGAGTATCACCTACCTTCCTTGTTCATATTAGGAGTTTAAGATTGAGTTAGATAGGTAGGTAGGAGGAGGTATGCAAGTACGCCTCAAGTACAATTCCCTCTTTCTTGGAAGGTTTTGCGAGATAAGGCAGGCTTAGACATGCTTGTATCCAAACTGGTACCTAGAGTACTGTGCCTGTCTGCCCATCGTGCCTGCCTATCCCATACCCTATGCCTAGGTACCTAACACGCAGCCTATACCTCAATAGATATTCTTACCATCCTCGTCTCCGGCATCTTCGTAATATGTGACAGGTATTCAGAACCAAGGACAATTGGCTGCCCTAATTGTCTCGGTAATCATCCGCAACAAACGCCTTAAACAAAATTATGTCCTCTCCAAAAACTTCAAAATCCATTGTCCCTGTTCTGCCCTTTCAGGCGGTGTCTCAACCACAGTCACCACTTTCTCGAATTTCCCATCTAAACACCCATGTCTATGAACCCCCCTTTCGAAACGACGCCTCCCACCGCTGCCGCGGGGCAACCAGACCTCAACTTTCGTCGAGCTACAGGGGCTGTTCCTAATGATAATAGTAGAACCAACAACAACGAACTGGGTGCTGCCCATCTGATCATCGAGACCCGATGGCGGAAGCGGCTGTGGTGCGGGCGTCGTTTAATGAGCTTGTCGACAGCTGTGCGCTGAAGAAGGATGAAACCGCAATTTTGTTCTAGAAAATCTCGGAGTTAAATAACAAAGATACCACCAGAGGGACACATGTATCATACCGTCAAGCGCAAAGGAAGGCTTTCAAGTCGGGTAATACAAGTTTGCGAGATTCCACAAGACCCTACTACTCAGGCGTGAAGCCCGCGCTTCACACCAGAGGCGGGTCTCTACGATGAAAGCTACTACGTAGTAGATTCTTATCCCACAAGTCACACATGTGAGGGTCTAAGCAGGCACACACTATGCTGCAGCATGATGTTTCATGCTAGCTATGCTTAGTTGCGGCTAGTGAGGTAAGCCACCCCGGTCTATAGTAGTAGTGCTGGAGGATGCTAACAAGATAGAGGGTGGAGGGACTAGAACGATGTTGTTGTGAATAAACAAATCGACACTCAAGACACGAACTACAATTTTGGCGACCCCCTCTTTCTCTGTGGCTAGGTAAGTACTTAGGTAGTAAGCAAGGTATCGGGACTGCAGGTGGGACGGCCCATGGTACTTGGCCCTACCCGCCGTCACCCCTCCCAGCTCAACAGACCCAGGCACACACTCCTCCTCCATTTTGAAGTACCCTGCGATAAACCCCCTCTGGGCTCCCTGTGACCAATACAGTATCTGTGTAAGCCATCTTGTAGGCCATAGACCACACGCTGCTTGACTCTTCCGCGCTATTTGGTCTGCCCTACCTGCCCTGCCCTGTTCGTGCATTTGCATAAAGAGCCATCGAACAATTTGGCAGATGGCGAACAAGATGAGCGAAAACTACTAACCTAGTACACAGCAATCACACCCAGGAGTTAATGGGCGTGCGATTCGAAAACAAAAGAGGACCAAGAAGAGAAAAAGAAGGGAAGAGGGAGGGGGAGGGAAGATCGAACACAAGGGCCACACCCCCAGGTCCCACGTACCTACAACAAGTTGGTCCACGGACTGTTCCATTGCGCGCCATTCGTACTTTCGATATCCCATGTCCATGTCCTCCGCTCCAGCCTCCACGTCCCCCGTCCGGCCGGCAGTAATAAGAATCAACGGCCGTCCTCTTCATTCTGTTTATCCCTTTCCGAGATCTTCTCTGCCATTGCCCTCTCCTCTACTCCGCGTCACCGGATTTGATACCGAGCCACTTCCCAGCATCGGTCCGTCACGTTCCATCGGTAGTCTCTTGCATCACAGTGGCGGGTGAAAGAGAAGTCAATAAATCACGGAGGAAAAACCCTCCTCCGACGTCAATCTTGAGTCCGTTGAGCTTGTGCTCCCCACCACTGTCCAATTTTCGTCAACGTTGTTCCTTGTTCAACACACATTTGCCTTGACATTGGTGGTAGTATCTCTTGTTGCGAACAAGTTTGTGTGGGATATCGCTCTGCCGCAGGAATACAGAGACAGGACGACGGCACCAAGGGGGTAAGGAAAAAAAAGAGTTACCCCACCAAACGACAACGATCCCTCCTCAAAAATCAAAAGAAACGTCTCTTTAAAACTCTTCCCGTTCAGGGGCCCGGAAATCGTCCCGTTATTCTTACCCCGGCTTATTCTCCTCAGTCGTGGTTTGTGTGACACGGAAGTCAGCATTCAACTCAATCAGTGAGTTATCCCTTTTCATGCCCGGCCGTGAGTCAAGATCAATATGTTTCCGCGTCCTCCTCGACGTTGTGTGAAACCCCAGCTCCAAGGTCTGCTGTCTGAAGATGGTATCGTCCAGCTTCTTACACATGAGCGTGAAACAGCAGGCTGGTGCGCAACCGTCAAAAGAAGATATGACAGATACTGAAGGCGTCTTCATGAACCGTCATTATTATGTGCCCGATCCAACGCCAGCCATTTCATGATCGCTCATGCATGATTCTTGGAGATGCCAAAGAAATCAGGTAGCAGACCTGGTGCGTTGATTCAAGTGTCTTGGACTTGTGGCCATGGTCCGGTTCAGGGGAAATTGGGTTTCCTCAGCACAATCTTTGGCACCACACAAGCTATTCAGATCCTCCGTGGACGAATACATCGGCATCTTCTCGTATATGCTCGTCGGGCGAAAGAACGCCAAGGTCACGCCTTTTCTAATGTGTGTATAGTAAAACTGCTTGGTCCTGGAACTTCTCAGACGCCTCTCGTTCGGGTTATCCTATTCTTTCCCTACTCTCAGGCTTCCCTTCTCGAGCCTGGGTCTTATTTATCAAGGCTGCAAACAACCGCGGCCGAGTCAGAGCACGGTGTCCCATGGTCGTCATGTCTTCTCAAAACAGGTATGACCACAACGGTGCTCCTCATGTATACGTACCGCAAGGCTCATGCAGGCGTCGGTATAGCATCGCCGATTCTGAGGAGAGATATCTTCGAGATGGATACTGGAAACATGGACGCTTTTATGGGTCCTGGAAGCGTGGGAAGTACTTGTTTCCCATCGACTCGGTAAGTGTCTATCATCCTACTTGCAAGAGCTTGCCAAGATGAATACTATTTCTAATGGACGGTTTAGGAGGAATTGAACCGTTTGGACATATTCCATAAAGTATTTCTAGTAGCCCGCGACAACAAGCCATTCCAGGCGCCTGTCGTGAGGCAGGCACCACGTATCATGGACCTTGGCACAGGGACCGGCATTTGGCCTATTAATGTTTCCGAGGAGTATGATGTTTTGATAATCTCGAGGGAAGTCGGCTGCTAATCTCACATAGATATTTCCCTGATGGGCGTGTCATGGCAGTTGACCTAAACCAGATTCAGCCTGCACTGTTTGTTTCCTCTTTGCCTCCTTTCTTTTCACGACCTGAGCTAATCTTTGTAGGATTCCCGTCGGTGTAGTGCCCCAGCAGTACGATATCGAGGATCCCTCGTGGGATTCGCTAATGACGGACTGCGACTTGATTCATCTGCGAATGCTTTTCGGCAGCATTCAAACCAATCTTTGGCCTCACGTATACCAGAAAGTATTTGAGTAGGTCTTCTAGCCTCTACCAAAGTCAATGGTACAACTAACGATGGTTGAAAGGCATCTAGCCCCAGGTATCGGCCATATGGAGCATGTCGAGATTGATTGGACGCCTAGATGGGACGATGATGGTCGACCACCAAATTCGGCTTTCAAGCGGTGGGCTGACTTGTTTCACGACGGGATGGATCTGTTTGACCGCCCGGTGCGGGTAATGCCTCATGAGACTCGGCGGCTGATGGAGGCAGCTGGCTTCGTTGATATCAAAGAAGAGGTGGTAAAAGCCTTTGTCTGCCCATGGTCTCCGGATCGCCGGTTAAGGGAACTTGCGAGATGGTTCAACCTGGGGTTGACCCACAGTCTTGAAGCACTAAGTTTGATGCCCCTGATTGAGAAGCAGGGTTTCAAACTGGAGGAAGTCCGTGAGCTTTGCGAAAAAGTGAAGCAGGAAATCTGCATACTGCGCTATCACACATACTGCAACATGTAAGTGCAATGCTGGCACGTATTGACCTCTAATCCGCAAACGGCTAACATCTACCTAGTCATATCTGGACCGCCCGTAAGCCCGGGCGTCCGCAATAAGATGAAGAATGCATTGTCTTGCCGCGGGCACTGTCGAATTAACGCTAGGAGCAGGTTGGCGTCTGCGGTCGACCAGACGCTCTTCGATCCGCTTCAAAGATTTACTTGGTCGCTTAGCCGTAGGCGAGGCGCCTCGGTCCCTGACTCCATTGCGACCAGGCCGGTCTTTTGCAAAAACAAAAAAATCTCTCTCTCAGGAGCACCTATGCTACGCTACGCAAGCACTTGCAAGCACAAAATTGCCGAGCACTCTGAGCCTCCTACAGTGACGTAAGGCAGCAAGCATTACGTTTGTGCTGGCTGTTTTTCTTTGCAGGCCGGCAATGGCGATTGTTGTGGCAGCCTGGACAAAAAGACCGCACAGTTGCTGATAGCAAGGCAAGGGTTCAACAACAGGCGCCTTGGGACTCGGCAACATGGTCGAGTTGCCCTGTCGAGGATGCCACTACACTACGCCTGGCTGGAGAGGTTGGTCAAGCACAAGTTTCCCTGTCATACTTTTACAACCTGGCCTAGTCGCGCAGGATTTGAAAGCCCCTGATGGAATGCGGTGTGTGCGTGTGTATGTGGACAAGGGCGTGACAAGAGGGATGGCCAATGATTTGTTTACCTGCCCAGTTGTTTCTTGGGGAGCTCCATGTGTTGGCTCCGCTCATCTCGGGTCGGGCCTTTCGCAATCACCTCTTTTCAAATCAAACCACGGGCTCCGCTGGAACCAACGGCAAAAATCAAGAAAATTCGACCTGATCAAGGTTATCCTGCGACTTTTGTCACAAATATTGGGCCACCTTGAATTCATTCGACCAAACACTGAGGCCTGCCGGGCTCAAGTTGGTTTTACGTTTGTCCACGAGCATGTATTCCCTGCCGCCCGCAGCCGCCGTCGCAGCTTGACAGAATGGGGTCGATCGATATATGAGCGCTTCTTGTCCGGGGCTCCGGTTCGAGCAGCCGAGCGTTACTAGGTGCCCTGTCAACACCCGATCTTGCTCGCCTCGTCGATTTTGGGGCAGCTGGGGGATTGATCAACACTGAATCACCAACTGTCATGCCAATCGGGCTTGCTGTTGAGGGATGAAAGGCCATGTCACCAACAATAGTATCTTTTTTTTTCTTTCCCGATTACAAGAATTTGGATTTTGAGAGCTCCCTCGTCAGATATTTATGGACGACGGGTCATTTTTCCTAATCCGGAACAACGATGCAGCTCAGAGACTGCAATAGCCTTGTACGAGGCTTCATCGTGGTGATGGCAAAGCATCTCAGATGGCAGACTGATATTTGCTGACTATTGAGACGAGAGCGGGAAGAGATCTTCTTTGCATCGAGCAATGCCATCCTCGAGCTTCTAGACTTGTCCTGGCTCCTGCTATTTTGCAAACCTGATTGTCCTGATCCAATTGCTCAGAGGTCGAATGAGGGAACGAGGCTCAACATACTACCATGTTGACTGGGAATCACAAGTGTTGTATCGACAAGACATGACAAAATCCATTCCACATGTATATAATGTATAGATGTTAATATTATGGTCACTGGCCTTTAGACGTCTTGGTCACCCTACTGGTCAATACAAAATGGAAAATATAATGACTTGACAATGGCTCTGGCCAGCTGCGTTGCGTGATATATCATGATAGCACTCTTTCACTCAAACTCGGCAATTCCCGTGAAGTTGTGGTTTTCCATACTCACCAAATAGTTATAACCTCATTGCTTCAAAACTACTCATCAAGCCTCTGTAGCATAGCTGAACAGCATCTCCACGTTCCATCGTTGCAAACTCCTCAGGTCATTTAATAATACAGAAAACTAAGAGCACGGCGGAGGAACCGTCCGCGAGATGTATTGATGTACAGTTCTACAAAAGAAAGGTGCTCCGTGCCGAGGACATCAAACCGCGGGTACGATGCAGCCGAGTCCAGAGGTTCATTCCTTTCCCTCCTTTCTTTTTTTCCCACTTCCCTCATGTCTCGTCCGGGAAAATAAAACAAACAAGGGAGGTCCAAAATTCGTCGGTTAAGCAAAAAAATCTTCAGAAAAACACCAGCCCTGGTTTCGTTTCAGCTCTGGCATAGAATGCACTGAGCCGGGCTTGGTCCCAAAAATCTATAATCCGCCTCCCACGCAACGCTGTCCTGTCTAGACAAACATACACATACTCCCTCTTCTCCATTTTTCATACCCAAAGGGATTTCTTCAGCTCGAGACGACGAGAGAAGAAAAAGAGGCATTTAGTGGTGAGAGCCAACCTCGCCGCGGTAACCGACAAGCTTCATTCGGCCGATGATCTCGCCAACGGTGAAGAAGCCGAGAAGCTCGGCAGCGATGACGCCGCCAGCGGCGAGCTGAGGAGTACCGATATTTCGGGCCTGCTGGATGAGGTTCTGGCCGGACTGGATGAAGGATCGAGTCTGGATGGAGCGGAGGACGTTCTGATAGTAGGACTGGAAGGTAGCCAGGGAGCTTTATTCGAGACAATTATCAGCCACTTGTCCAGCATGGGCGATAGGGAAGATCGCGCGTAGTGCATGACGGAGATACTTACGGAGGGTTCATCTGCCGGGCCTGGAAGATGATCTTGCCAAGCTCGAGGGTGACCTTGGAGTAGTAGATAACAAAGGGGATTTGTCCTGTAGGTAGCCATTGAAGTCAGTAATCAATTGCACAAGCTTTCCCCATCCCCCCTTCGATTCTTCTCTTGTCGTTGGACGGGTAGCTCCAGAGATTCAGGGTACAACATACGTTCAATGAAGCTGATGACCTTGCCCGTTCGTCCGCCAGCCTTGCTGAGGGTGTTACCGAGACCCTTGGCGTAACCAGCGATAGCAGGACCAGCAGCAGAAGAGACACGCGACAGACCCTCCTGAGCCCTAGCCTGGAACTCCTTTGCCTTTCCGGCGGCATCCTTGGCGACCTCGCTGGCCTTGTTGGCGGTGTTGCTCTCGAAGCGACGGGCGGCGACGCGGAGTGCCGGGGAGCGGATGACGGGACGAGCGAGGGACATCATCTTGACGGGTTAATGGGGGGAAAAAAAAGAAGAGGGATTCTTTTTTTCTCGTAAGGAGCTCCGATGGGGGTGATTGATTGAGACCTGAGGCGGATGGTCAATTGATGGGGGCGATGGAGAGGTCTGTGGTCGTTGTCGTTGGTTTGAATGAGCGTCGTCTGAGGGAGAAAAAAAGCTCGGAAGAAGTCGCAAGGCAAGAAGAGATGAAGATGAGTGGCTGATTGGAGCCGAAGACTGGGGAGAGTGGTTATTTGTGCACTAGTCTGTTTTGGGACAGAGCATCATTGCAGGCGAGGGCAGATGTCAAGATAACGCAGAATTGAGTAATTGGCAGTATTCACGACACGTCATATAACTTGGGACATATCACAGATATCGGTATCAACATAAAGCTGGGCGTTGTAACGATTAATTCCCATTCAATTGATCACTGGATCTCAATACCAAGTAAAGGTCCATGACATGTTGGAAGGGAATGTAGCTCAACCAACGCTCGGTTTATGCTGTCATCTCATTTGGTTTCATACGTTATTTCATGCATTTCTATAGTATCCGAAAAAAAAAAAACAATTCACGAGAACAAAGTCAGACCCCGAATTGGTCTGTTCTCATAGATGTTGCGCCTTTACTCTCATAAAAATCATACGCCGTGCATCCACTCGCCCCCGGTATACAAGCAAGTCTCCAAATCATCACGCTTGCTCTAATCCAGGCTCTGAATCATGACCTTGATCGCTCCGCTTTTGGGGTCGGCAGACGTCTCAAAGGCCTTTACAGCATCCTCCAGCTTGAATTTGTGAGTAACAAGCTTTGATAGGTCAACCACGCCGCTCTCGACGAGACGGATAGCACGGGGCCAGGTGTTGCAGTATCGGTATTGAAGCTGGATGTCAACTTCGCGGACACTGGCGCGCATGAAGGGGATGTTGATCTCATTCTTTCCGACTCCAATGATGAAAACCTTGCCACCAAAGTTGACGGACCAGATGGCAGCGGCAATGCTGCTCTCGACACCGGTACACTCGAGGGCGATGGTGGGCTCGATGCCACCAAACGACTTGACAATGGCCTTTGCAGCGTCCTCAGCAGATGCCCTCTCGACCTTGTGAGTAATAACTCGAGGGCAGAGCTCCTTGGCAAACTGCAATCGGCTCTCGGCGATGTCGGTGATGACAATGGGAGATGCGCCGGCAGCGGCCGCGCACTGAAGACTGATAAGACCAATAGGTCCGGCACCGCAAATCAGGACAGGGTCTCCCAGCGAGACGTTGGCTCTCTTGAAGCCAGCGAGAGCGACACTCAGAGGCTCAAGAAGAGCACCGTTCTCATACGACATGTTACCAATCTTGTGACACCAGACAGCAGGGTGGTTGATATATCGACGCAGCATGCCGGGGACTGGAGGAGTGGAGAGGAATTCGACACGATCGCAACCATTGTATCGACCTGTCAAGCAGGGCTCGCAGGTACCGCAGGGGATATTGGGCTCGACAGCGACGCGATCACCAACCTTGAGGTGGGTGACGGAGGGGTGAACAGCGATGATCTCACCAGCGGACTCGTGACCCAGAATATGGTCGCCTTCGACAACCATGGGACCAATGCAGCCAGCATGCCAGAAATGAACATCGGAACTATCGCATATGGTCAATGGGTTGAACTAGAGGAATTTTTATATGAGACATGGGGTTCGCGAATCTAAACTTACCCGCAGATGCCGGTGCTTCGGATAGCGACACTAACTTCACCAGGCTTCAGATCCTCGCCAGACGTTGCGCTCTCGGCGCTAGGCTCGGCAGAAGCTACCCAGAGGTCATGGTTGGGATTGGTGTAGACTCCGATGTTGGGCTTCAGGGAGGACTTGGAGCCGTTGGTGACGGTTGAATCGACAGCCGAGGGACTCATGGTTGAGATGTGGTGTGTGGTGTGTGGTGTGTGGTGGAAGTATTGTGCGTGAGATGAAAGGTGAATGAGAGTAACTACTGCGTTGGCAGGCAGGAGTTGTGGAAGTGATGTCACTGGTTGAGCAAGGCCAACAACAATTGAGGCAGTCGCTTACACTGTTGCTGGGAGGATGTTCAGGTAGACGTGACAATTGGGGAAGATGGAAGATGAAGAGTGGAAAGAACGAGACGATCCCTCGCGAGAGACAAGAGGGAGAAGGATGGTTTTAAGTCATTTTCTACAGTATCTGCCTGAATGTCTAGACCGACCATATGGAAAGGA
This sequence comes from Fusarium penzigii, assembly GCA_013623535.1. Taxonomy (NCBI): domain Eukaryota; kingdom Fungi; phylum Ascomycota; class Sordariomycetes; order Hypocreales; family Nectriaceae; genus Fusarium; species Fusarium penzigii. Next base: position 35,721 of record JABFFC010000191.1, on the reverse strand, counting down.
TGGACTTGGTCATGCGCAATCATTGGTACGATAATACCACATCCGAGGGGACGGGGGAGGGAGAGGGAAAGGGAAAAGAAAAAGAAAGAAACCCCACGTCAAGGTCCGGGAATCTACAGAACGAATCTCCAGTACAAGATTGCACTGTAGTAGTACATACCTAGTAGTAGTGCAGTCCCTTGCGGCGAACAATGAATGACAAGAGCTTCGCAGCTAAACAGTTCAACATTGTGGGGTTTGTTTCCCAAGCGCAAGTGTAAATGGGAACATCTGTGGGGTTTGGGACGTTACTTGTGGCAGAAAATAGAGGGGATCTGATGCATCTCGACTCCCGCGCCAATCATCATCATGCATTTCCCGAGTATAGTAGCCCCCTACGTGGGAAAGGAAAAAGACACCATCTGTGAGATCCATCCAAACGTCGAACTAAGACGGGCTCGTGGCTAAATACACCGGGATATTTGTTGAATTTACACGCGCCCATCATTTGAAAGAGGGTTTTTTTTTTCCCTTTCTAATAATCCTCTTTACTTTCTCTCATCCCACCATAAAGACTTCAGAAAGAAACCTTAGTTCACCAAGCTTTCCACGATGAGCTCCGGTGGGATCCAAACACCTTCAGAAGTCCCTGCTCTCCCTCTCTCAACACACACTCAGTTGTCTCTCCCCCACCGGATGGAGCCCATACCTCAGCACATCATCCAGCAAAAGCCCAATGTTTCCTAAGAAAAAATTCGACTAACACAACTACAGTATACAGTACATGGGGCGAAGCTCAAAGTGGGTGTTGTAGTTGCAAATGGACCCGAACTAGTGACGACCGGAAAGGTTTTTGACTGGTACGGCTAACATGCAAGAAAAATGAAACATATCTTGACGGTCCGAGAGGCTATACTGCCCTGACAACTCGTCTTTAATTGGCCATGACTTCAACATCAACTTGATCATCTTGCACTGCACTGCAGAACACAGCCTTGAAGACACAACACGGAACGTAATGTGTAAGAGAATACAACAATTACTCCATATTTTGTATGTTAATAGATAGCATATCCTCTGACTCTTTTTACTTACCTGTTGATCTATGGTTATCAACCGGGCCAATCACAACATTCAACTCATATTTGCACAAAATTGATCCTTCCTCGTCTCTTATCCTTATCCTTATCCCTTTCTTTACTATTTTCCCCTGCTCTTCATCCTTCTCTCGGCCCTTCGTTTGTCTTTCTACATGTGCCTTATCAGTATCCGGATAAGCCGGTCAATTTTTATTTTTTTCTCTATCTCGTGACACGGTCCCGGGACCCTCATTGAAATAGGCGCGCCTATGTTCAATAACCAACCTGTGGATTTTTTAGACAGCGCGACCCAAGAACAAGCACTTCCAGACAAGGATCCTGTAGATCAATTTGTTTGTTTTTTCTTCTCTTCCCCCGTTTGGTACGAATTTCGTGGTCATGAGAACAAGGTAAAAATATGCATCTCAATTGCTCCAATCAACAGTCACAAGCCCTTTTCAAGGGTATTGAGCATTCAGCCAATTGAGCAAGCATTCACTCCAAGATACAGAAAATCTTATCCATGACTCCCCCGCCAAGATCAGGGCAGCAGAAACAAAACGGCTTTCTGATCGACATACAGAATAGTCGTTCCTTGGGTAGCACTGCTTCTGCGATCAGCAAAGCTCCAGCCTATTACCCGACGAACGGCCCGAAGGAGTTGGCGAACAGTAAGTCAAGTAATGCATACAGATCATTCATCCGATCAATTGGCCTGGGCCACTGGCAAGGAATAAAGGAACATGCAGATAAAAGCACTGTTTCAGATCAGATCGGCTCTCACCACGAGGGCCAGTCCACTAGACTCAAAAGAGAACTATTCGGACTGCTCAGACTTTCGCACTAATCGATCATATATGTTATGCATTGAATTCGTACCATACTTGGTAATCTGCCTTAGATACATAAGAATGCCCTCCCAGGCATGCTGAGTGTGTTGAGCCTCATTAAGATTTCGAACCAGTGAATCTGCATCAGTTACAGTCTATCATCACCACTGTGCGGTTCAGGCATGCCTATCTGTGCTCGACTTTTGAGTTTGGCCGTCATGGTGCCGTCCATCACCATGCAGCTGTCGTCCCATCTCCTTGTTCTTACAAGGTTTCTACCCCAGAAAAGCTAGGCCTTAGAGTACAATTTGGCGGAGCGGTGTTTTGGCGAATCGCATTGGTGGTAAACATCGGTTTAAAAGAACCCGAGTTGGAGCATGTTGCTTTGTTTTCGCCTATATACTGTCGAGATTGGTGCAAATGATAAGTTGTGAGGGTTGTGTGTTATACCGCCTCTATCGAAATGGCAGGGTTCTTGTCAGTCATCATGAGATGAAAATTAAATCTTATTTTTGATTCTTCAGTTTTCGTTTCTTTAATTATTTGCCGTAAATCATAACGTCGTAAAAGGGTGTTGAAGTATGCCGTCGGCATTCATCCGACCGAAACGACGACATCGCCCTTGCAGGTTCCATAGGAGCAACATTCAGCTGCATCCATATCGCCTCTCAGGATGGCATCGACCTTTTTCTACAACAGAAATGCAAGTTAGCTAGGAATTTCATGATACATGCAAAAGCTCAGAATGACTTGCCTCAGAACATGGCCCGTTCGGTGAGATTGGGGCTGCCGTAACCATGACAGAGGCTGTCACTACGAGCAAGGCGGTCCACTTCATGGCTTCGCGTTTAATGTGGCAATGAGGTAAGTACGCAGTACTAGTAGACTGGTTCGAACGAAAAGATGGTGAGAAGGTGAGATTGGTCTTGGAAACGAACGTGATAACCTCGTCGTTAAATAAACAGGCAGAACGAGTGACTTGTAGTTGAATACGAGAAAGGAAGGACTGCAGAGTGCAGGGATTATCTGATAGAATCAGGAAATCGCCTAACTCAAGCGTCTTAGTCTGGTTGTGAATACGAACAGCCAAGGAAATACCGAAGGATGGGTCAAGGCGGGGGCTGAGGTGTTTAAATACAAAAGAAGAAGAAACAAACACCTCAACTATCAGCAGGAAGGATCCTGCCTACCTACTTAGGTACCTAGATAACCCAATGGTACCTGCAGTGATAAGAAGAAATAAACAACGTGCAGTGGCAGATGGACCTGCATCGTTAGGCAGGAAGTAATCAGTAGCGTAAGGTAGCTCAAGGCAGACTGTTTGTCACCCCCGGAGACCGGCAGGAGCTGGACGGTGAATTGTGGAGACGCTTGCCCCGGCCGATAAGCAACAAACTGTAGGGCAGAAACAGATGATCCACCTGCCTTGACCTGTGAATAGCTTTCTTTCTGTATGTGCTCCTAGGTATATACTTTTCAACAGTATATTCGAGTATTTTTCATCTTCATCTTCTATCGAAACATGCTCCTGCCAAGCAATACCCCTTTCATTTCCATTTCATTATGACATTCCACCATCTCTCGTCAACATTCCTCTAGCAATAACCCGATCCCACGATGAAGGCATCTCGCGTTCTGCAACCATAGCATGGTTCCACTGCATCTCAACCTTTCACATCCCTGCGGGCTCTCTTGGATCCTCGGAGCTCTCTTGGCAGAGGCCGATGTTTCCGCTCCAGATCAGCTTTTGCCTTTACTATGTCTTACCTCTACTTCTCGCGTCCTCAATTTCCGTGCACAATACTGCCGCTGTTGCGGCTTGGCGGTGTCTTAAGGAATTCGATGCAGCCCTAGGGGCTATTGGCAAAACCATTGTTTTGCCCAGACATGAGCAATACATATTTCTCTCGATGATTGAACAGTTTGTCTTCTTTTGCTTTTCATCTCCAAGACAGCATATCACAAATGAAATTGCCAAAGTGCGAGGCCTGTCATTCTTGGCTTGACCTCGGCCTGGCCATGTTGCCCTTAACGTCAGCCCTACATTTGATCCCTGCCATTGCAGGATTCTATTACCAGTGCTTACTTTGCTCTGGGATACCTGTTCTAATCATCCTGCACGTTCACCATTCATCCTCACGATTTTCAAGCTCTGCTTACTATGATGTTAATCTGATTCAGTCGCTCTCCTGTGCTTAAGTGTCCATAGCCCCAGCATCATTCTGGAGAGAATACTTACTTCTCATACTCGTCAAATAGAGCTCACTTCGGCAGCTCAAGTCAAGTCCATTATTCTGACTACCACAGTTACCAGAAAAACAAAAACACTGCAACCAGCTCCTTTCAATGTTGGCCTGCATTGAGCTATTTGATCAAATGTGGTCACATTCACGCAAGGGGCCTTGCAGGCGCCACGCAGGTAGAGGCACCAATACAGCAGTCAGCGGGCAGCAGAACCTCGGTCTTTTTTGACGACTCAGCCTTTGTTCTGACATTTCCATCGTCCATTTCACCCAGCCGATATACATCCTCGCGCCCAAGTGGCATCCAACTACACTACCCTAGTAGTAAGCCCAACGCCGATACGTAGCAAAAATGCATTATGGTTACTAGGCTAAGTGGCCATCTCCTTCTCTCAGCCCTTTCCTCCTCAACCTCGATCATACTGCTTGGCTCTCATCGTCAAGCTGGAGATTATCTGGGATTTGGCACAAAACTTCTTGAAGACCCGACACCCGTCACAGCGTCCAGATCTCAATGCCAACGCCTCCAATCATGATCCTCGACTCGTTGGCGTGGCTACCAGCAGGTCCAAGAACAACAGCATCTCCTGCGTCTGCAACTCCACTGTACTCGTCCGCAATCAGATGTGCTCTGTCAGACTCAAATCGCCAAGCTTTGACTCGTTGATCGTTACTGGCACTGACACCGATAATCTCCCCTTTTTTGTCCAGTAATGCCACTCCATTGATGGCTGCTGCGTGGGCCTTTCGCACTATACCTCGCCTCGAAGCAGTGAATCTGCGGGTCGGTTTTTCGTCTCCTAGAGGTGTGAGGGACGTAATGCCGAGTCCGTTGTCATCACCACCCGTCAATACGAGATACCCGTCTTGCATTGGACGGAGATCTAGACTCTTGATGCTGTTCTGGTGTAGTTGTATTACTTGCACAAGAACATGGCTTGAGGGGTTTCCATTTGTGTCAAAGTTCGCTTCCCAAGTCGCCAGATGTCCGTCTGTGGACGCAGTGAGAGCCGAGAGCCCAGTTTTGTCCGCCCCGAGATGACGCACCTGTGTCAAGCAAGCTCCCGTGTAGGACATATGAGCAAGGAGCTTGAATCCACCATCTTGGGTATAACGATATGTTTTCAAAGTCGAATTAGACAACACCATTGTGATGATGATAGCATTTCCGTCGTCAGACCGACACGCATCAAAATCCATGATGCGCAAATCACCATCACGGCTCTTGTCACCCCAAACGGCCTCGCGTACAACACCGAGTCCTTGGTAGCTCGTATCCAATGTGTGTATCCTCCATACGAAGAACTCCTCGTTACCCGCACTACTCAAGAGGTGGTCGTTCCCGAGCCATTGAAGGCGTTGGATGCCTGTTACATGTGCTTTCATTGATGCAAGGCATTGCATGTAACCGTTACCATCCGCTGCAGCTGCTGGGTCGACGAACTTCCAAATGCGGATTGTTGTATCCTCAGCACCTGTCGCAATCCATCGTCCATTTGAGCTCAATGCCCTGATCTCTCTCCCGTGTGTCCCCTGCTTGACTGGATGGTGTATGGATCGAGTTTGTGAGTAGATGGAGAGCTTCGATACCCTGGTAAAGCCGAAGCGAAGACGGCTGGGGTTGGATGTACTTCGCCGCAATGTGAAGGACCGATGTGAGCCTCCACATTCGACATTAGCGATCTCTTCTCGACGGGTCTCATTCCAAACAAGAAACACCTTGCTCTTGAAGCCATATAGGATCAACTCTGGAGATGAATCGCCCATGAGCCAGCCTCCTTCGATGACAGATCCAGCATAGGACGACATCTCCTGCCGCAAAACCATCCGTATATCTTCCTGGGTAGTCTCGACCTCGAAGATTCTAAACTTCCCATCCCGACTTGTGGCCAAGAAGTATGGTGAGAGACTGTGGCCCCCACAGTCTGGGAGAGGCACGAATCCAGTAATGGCATCTTTACAATTCTTTGTAGGTTCGTCCAGTGTCGGACGAAGCATATCGCCCGATCTCTTGAGTAATGATAGCCAGCCATGTCGCGAACCAACGACTATCAAATCGTCCTTGATCTTGGCAGCAGATAGGGCCACGAACCGACTATCCATCCCACGAACATCTGCCGAATCCACAATGATCCCTGTGCGCCACTCAAGGGAAAAGTATTGTGCGTCCGATGTACCGAGACAGGTAACAATGAGCTCAGTGTGGGTTTGTCCCGGATCAGATAGAAGTAGGATGTTGACCACTTTGCCGGGAACTGTACCGATGCGGGTGATGCCTTTGGCTTTGCAATAATGATATAAGTTGCCATTCATGGTTCCCATGAGGCCGGCACCGTCACCTATCGTCTTGAGAACATAACAAGACTTCAGATCTGGTTCGTGTTCCTCGGGAACATGTATTTCTTCCCATGTCAACTCCGGGTGAAAAGTCCCCAACAGTAAGCGGCCCATGTTGGTGGTTGCGAGGACCTGATCATCTGCGATAAAGTCATATCGATTGAAGATCTCCCGGCCAGTTCCTAGTGCGCGATGATCTGGAATAGTGCTTAGAGCGTCAGGGAGGTCGAGGTTGATGAGGTTTTTGAATGGGGAGCTAGCATCGTAGACCGGCGATGTGATGAGTGAGATCTTGCTGTCTGCTCCACCTGTTGCAATGAGATCGTTGCCGTCGGATCGTATCAGGGCGTGTGCGCTGAGATGTTTGCCACTGTGCACAGCAAATGTCTCCTGGTGCTTCAAAATCCCCGTTATTTTTCGAGTCGGTTCATCCCGTTGGCTCCATTGCGTAACGTCGAGCTTCAGCTGCCATCGGTATGCTGTTGAGTCCTCGCCGAATGAGTAGATGGTTACAGGTGACTCGGGGAGTCTATCATTCTTCTCAAGTACTGCAAACTTGACGCCCCATATCCGTGAAGAATGCCCCATCTCTGTAGCGATAAGTAGACTAGGTATAGCAGCCTTTTCTGCTACATTTTCAATGTCCGGTATTAGCCCAAATCCTGTTTCTCGAGGTCCCAAGAAATCGGCTTCCTCTTGAACCACATTTCCTTGTCGCTCTGTAATATCCCAAACCTTCACAGTCCTGTCATCACTGCAACTCACGAGCAAGCGCATAGAGGATCCATCATTGCAAGCCATCTCATCAGATATGTGAACGCCGAAGATAGAACCCTCGTGGCCTGTCAGTACAGAGAGCATCTCAATGCGTCTCTTGGATAGGTGATATTTCCACACGAGGATCTCGCCAAAAACAGTTCCAGCAGCAACGAGGACACTGTCATGATCAACCCATTTAAGACTTGCTGTATACAACATAGGCCGTGAAGGAGACGCAATGGTATCCCCAAGAACTGGCACCTTGTTGTGGTCCAGCTTTACCTGCACGATCTCGTTATGGGCCGTCACAAGCACAACATCTGATCCTTCGTAAGGCGACGATACAGCATCATATATCCAATCTGGAGCTGTCGCTCTGTGCACCCTTATGCTATCATGCTGACCCTGGAGTAGGGCCCCGATACCATCCACTGCTGCAAGCTGAGCTGCACCCCATACAAGTACACAACCATTGTCGAGCACTATCACGCCGTGTATAGGCTGTGCTGCAAAAGCGCACACACTCGCGACACGGACAGCATGGCTAGGCTTCAAGTCATAAATGACAAGATCGGTATCTTCCCCAGAAATCAAGTATTCTGAGCCCTGGAAAAAGGCTAGGGCAGTGATGGGGACTTGTGAAAAAGTCTTTTTCAAGAGCGGCTGGCAATCGTGAGCGATGTTGCACCATATGAGCTGTGGGGGGTTTTGAACATGATGGCGGGGGAGGGGCATACGTTTGACATGAGGCAGAACTTATGAGTCGATTAAATGCAACACCGGACAGAGAGAATCGTGGCGGCTCAGATTAGTACCATAAGATCGGTCAGATGCGATGTAAAGTCGTAAGGCTTCGCTTGACTCCAGACGATGTTGTAGTGCCGGGCACATTTGGTTTTAATGAGTGCGAAATGTGAAAGTGGGTTTCCTGCAGAAGTTTTTTTTTCCTTTTGGGCTCATGACTGGGTGGTGGTCCTTCCTCTTTCACTCAAACACAGCTCTTACCCATCTTATAAGATGCCACCAACGACAAGCATATTGCCTCGGGTATGGAAGACAAAACCACACCTGACGAACATGCGTCTTGCCTCAGTCTATACTTGAGACATATCATAGTTAGTCCATTGTATTCGTTCATTTGAGTATGTAAATGGCGACAGGAAATTGAATCATATATGTATTTCATCGCTCAAACAATTATATCAACAAAACATTGTATATCAGAACCCATGTTCTCAACGTAAGGTTTGGGTATCGCGCTATCTGCAACGTCCCTTTCGTTCATCCTCCAATAAGTAATAATCCCAATTAGACCCAAACGCCGTCAATGCAGAGTCATAACGGTTGCTGGACAACCTCTCCTGATCGGTTCATGTTCATGTTCATGACATTCCCATCTTCACCCTTACATTTAAGCTCGGTGCGAATAAGGCTCGTAAGCAAGATCGGAGCGCGCAGCACCGCTGGGGTAGCGAGGAGCACCATACTGAGACTGGGACTGGTTCTGGTTGTAGTAGCCGGTCTGCATCTCATGGTCACCACCGAGAGGGGCATAGCCACTGCCACCAGTGGGGAGGAGCTTCTCGCCGCTCTGAGACTGACGGTTCTTGTTTCGGCTACGTTTCTCAGGCTTGCAGCAGCAGATGGTGAAGACCCAGAAAAGGGCGGCACCAATGGCAAAGGCAGCGGCAATCCAGACGGTAGCAAGGAACTTGGTGTTGATGCTGGCACGAACGCCATAGTACTTGGCAGTACCCTCGACGGCACCGACGACGACAGCAGCCATAGCAGTTGCAAGCGAGGCAGCACCGCAAACCAAGGCAGCAGCGATGCCAGCAAAGATCCAAGTGCAGCAAGACATGAGAGTGGAGCAGCTAGTGAAGATGCCCAGGACGACTTCAACGGCCAGTGCAACAAAGGCAGCGATGAAGGCAACTTGTGTCCACTTGGTGACATGACGGAAAGCCTTCAGGGCATCCTGAATCTCGTCAGGGAGTTCAATCTTGACGCCGGCTGCGGCACCAATGTTCTCGATGTAGGTTGTGTTGAGAGTCTTGGAGGCCCAGTCAAATCGGGGCTTCTCACACTTGCGCTTGTCATCCTGGTCGGTGTGGCAGTAACCCCAGACGGTGATATCGTAGACCTTGCCCAAGTTGAGATCGGCGGCGGTGATGTTGCTGGTCTTGGTCTCAGCACGAGCCTTGAGCCCAATGTCAAGGTTTTCAACAAAGTTGTCGAGGCTCGCAGGGTCAATGCTCATGTCCTCGACATTAACACGGAAGATGTAGAGAGATTTGTCGGCGACGCCAGCAAGAGCGCCGACAAGGAGGAAGATAATGGAGCCGATTGTGAGGGCGAATGGCAACGCCACACAGAAGAAACGACCGACACCCATTGTGAAAATGTATCGATTTTTGTCGTTGTTCGATCTAGTTGGGTCGGATGGTCGTAGCTAGAGTCAAGTATGACGGGTAAGCGATAGTGCGGTTTCGGATTATCGATAAACGACGGTATTGATGATGATGTAAAGAAAGAGTCGACCGGTAGGTTACGAGAGCGAAAGAAGAGACACAAATAAGGTTAGATGTGAGTCCGAGGGTAGGATGGGAGGATAGAATAATGGAGAAGAGGGAAAGAAGGATGAATGACAATAGCAGCAGTAGTACAACGAAGGATGGATGGTTTTATAAAGAGAAGGGGACTTTTCAGCTGCTTGTCAATGCTGCAAGAACGACAAGCAACAACAAACATGGAGTGGCGCAGCCTGGACGGGTGGTCGTCAGCAGAGGAGGAAACCTGGTGATGTCAGGTATTCTTACACCTGTTATTGTGTGAGAATATACATGCTCGCGCAATCCATGTTCAGCCCCCCTTCCCGCGTGTCACTGTGGAGGTCCCGACTTTTTCTTGACTTGGGTCCCTGGTACAAAAAACTCGCTGGGTTTGAATGGGCTGAAGGAGGCTGGGTGAAACGTTAGGTTGAATGTTCCCACATTTTCCAGCATCATCACAGTGCTTAAGGGAACTAGGTCTGCCTTGGCGGCACATTTCAACGCTATTTGAGGCGTCGTGCTTACGACTTCCCAAGTTCTCATGCCCCTCGTCCTCAGTCTAGTTGAATTTATATGTGGTCCTCGAGAGAGGGGAGTGGGAATGAATGGTTGTTTCCACTAGGGACAAGCTGAAGGTTAGATCCTGCTACCAGGCTCAGCCACGACGATTCAGTAGGTATCTACGGATGCAGTGAATGAACGGCCTGGGTAACAAATCAAAGTTTTGTTTTTCTGCTTGGATATCGGCTTTTTTTTTTTTTTTTTTTGCTTCTGTTTCTGCAATGGCCGATTTTTACGTGGCAGCACAGGAGGCATGTGAGATCTATATTGTACATAGGACCTGTTATCGACCAATGTCGAAAACAAACAGTCCAACGTGCATACACAGTCATGTAGGGGGGTGGTAACGTTGATATTCCATGATCAACATGACGATCTTGTAATTGGCCAGACAGCAGGACCGTCTATTTTTCTTTTGAGGTTTTTTGTTGTTGTTTTATTCTTTGAGGTGTTGATCAACCCCTTCTCAACACAATCTGACAACATCTTCCTTCAGTATCCCTTAAGATTAACCAATCCATCAACCACCGGTAATCTCTCTGACTATTACCTAGTACCGATCCTTTTGTGAATCCTTCATGGTACTTCAGTAAGGGTCTGCTGCAGTGGGCCAGAGCTTGTACCCAATGCTGACGATACCTACTACCCAGCTCCAGCTACTGGACCTCCATCAAAACCCAGATGAACAGACCAGGGTTTATTTTAGGGTTCCACCTCTGAGCGTCGCGTCCATCCATCCAGATGATAAAATATCGTGTTTGTCAAGGCTAGATACAGTAAAGAGTGACGAAAACGGTGGGTTCTTTTCAATCAGAGTCTCTACAGGGACGTAATGTACTCCCGAAATCGGATTTCATCATATTTTTATTCATGTGAATCCAAAAATTGGTGTCGTACTAAGTACGGATCTCCATGTCTGTATCGTCTAAAAGCTGCATGTACTGTAAGTGAGATAGCTGAGGTACTGCAATCAAATTGCTGTACAGTAATCACCACCCCCGCCTGCGGCTTACACCACGCTGACGGCTTGACCCTGACTAAAAGAAATCCTTCCTCGCATTTGGCCGTCAGCGCAAGAAAAGAGTCCGATAATCAAAATGTGCCCGTCGAAATGAATAATCTCGCCAGGCAATTCCCAAGCCCTTGGGGCCTCGGGTAATGAAGTGAGGAATTTTAATCACTACCTAACTTTAAGTTTTTACCCACAATGAGGCAGAAGGGAAAAGAAGGAATTGTGACATGAGACCCGGAGCATGATGATTCCGCCACAGCAGCCATATCAGCACAGCCCAACTACTAGCTCGACACGTAGGCGAAGCATGTTTTATTTTTAGAAGCAGCCTGTTTGGCACTCAGGGACTTTGCTCAGCCATTTGGTCCTTTGGTCACTCAAGTACTGCACGCAGTGCAATGCTACACGGTACGTTATGGTATCCCCAGGATTTGTCCTCGAAAGAGTCTAGAACCCTGCATTCTGACATGGTTCCTGAGTTAATCAAGACCTCTATGAATGGCATGTTATTATTGATTTAATATTGAGGGCTAAGGGACTACGCACACGTCAGAGGATGCCATGATGGTAATACGCTCAATCACCGATTTGCCTCGGTCGAGACATATTACTACAACGTGGGGAAGGTCAATCTCTAGGATACTCCAGGATACTTCCCATCGAGGTTTGTTCGCCAAGTGCCGCTCCGTTGGACCGTGATATTCTTGTTCGGCCTCGTGACTGGCAGTTATTTAGCAGGCTCAAGGAATCAGTCTGCTATTTTGTCCTGATACGAAAATACTTGGAATTCGCTCCGGTGCAGCGATGTGTCTATCATCAATGAGTAAGAATGGGGGACGATCGTACACTAGTTCTACTTTCACTTTTCGGTGCTGGCCCTCTCTTCAGGGTAACGAGCCTCGATATGTACGATAGAAGAGATTGATTACAGATCTACCGGCACTTGCAGTTAAGGTAATTGGCAGCGCTTCTAGAGATCACAAGCTACAGAATTCCATGTTACTAACATAATGTATAAGTACTAGTATTGTCTGTACAGATACTGATGTCTACCACTGCTGGGTTACATATATAATACCTAGCTGATCTGGAAAAATTGAATTGGTATGAGATAGTCCGAAAATGGGTGATAAGATTAATAAATGTTTCGGTGTTGACAGATTTACATCAATCTTAACTTGAACAATTGATATCGTGGTTATTGTATAACAATTGCTTGATAATCTATAGATGCTGCCAACATCAGCTCAGTCAATATCGACTCTATCATCCCCCCCACCCTACATAAACCTCACATCCCACGCCTACTGAAAAGTAGTTTATACTTCCCCTCACCAAGCTCTTGACTAGGATTGGATGCAGATCTCAAGAGCCGGCAGCAACCCGCCTTGCAACACACGATCGCATATGTACGATTGTGATTGCTGAGTTTATTTGGAGTACAACTTTGGCTGAAATCTCAGTGAACATGATTCCGTCCAATGATTGCTGTTGACTATCAGGGTCAAGACTTCCAAACACATACATAGGTACACATGTCAACTGATCATCGCTCTCAGCATTATGTATGGTTCTCCAAGATAAAATCCACAACAGCCACAAAAGAGAAGGGGTGTGGACCTCAGCAGAAAAAGAAAAAGGCCATCCCTCTCTTCGCTTCGCTCCGTGCCCTTGAATTTGTGCTTTAAATGGTGTCCCGCTTTCTTTGCCTTAGTTCTCGACCATGTTCTTGACTCTCCGTTAGGCACCAAGCTAAGAAAGATACTGCTTAGCTTTGCGTAGTGATAACTGATAACTCAGACAACCTAGGTAGGTTGTGTTATCTCTTCTGTGTTTGTCTACTGTGCCTCTTTCATTCATCTTCACTCCCGCAACCATCGGATTTTGACAATTGATCAAACCGACATTGGTTTTGTTCTTTCCGTGAAAACCCGCGTCCCAAGGCTTCCACCGTTAGCTGTTTCAAGGTAGATCAAATCTCTCTTCGTTGTTCAACGCATCTATATCCAACAACGAATTGCTACCCAGAGATTGTCACTGCAGCTGCACCGTTGAACAAAGCAAGGGCCCTGTGAACCGCTCCCTACCTGCTGTCTGTACCTGTACCTGGACCGTCTTTCCACCTCACTACTACCTTAGTACCTTAGTAGGTGGCTAGTGCACCTACAGCGTCGCCTTGTACCCCCGCCTTCCTACCTTACCTCTAATGGTAGTTACGCCAGCTACCTTTTTCTCAGCCTTCTCCGCCTCCGCCTCTCCCATCTTCATTCATCATCGTCTTCATCATCATTTCTTCATTATCCTTGACGTTCGTTCCTTTGAAACGAACTGTGTTGGTGATATCTTTGTTTGTTTCCTCCAGTCGTACTCTCATATTTGACCTGTCATCCTTCTCAAGGTACCTATCTTTGTCTCTTAGGTTATCATCAGCTCTCACTTCCTCCACCTAGCTTCTGCTCCTACCAATGTCTAGGTCACTTGTCCCTGCCCACATTGCACTTTTTTTTTCCTTCTTGCAGTCTTATTACTCCACCTTCAGTTCACTGTGCGTCGCAAATCCAGAACTCATCTTTTCATACTATTCTTCTTCTTCATCTTTCTCACTAGAAAATCTAAGCTGACAAAACTATTCAGAATTGCCCTCGGGTTTTCCATAGCCAAGGCCTAACTCCGATTATCCTCCACTTCGCATTATCTACCACCTCCGGTTCCATCGCGGCGTTACGACACTTTCCCCACGACGTCATTACCGCCGCAAACTCCATCTCTTGGGGCTCAAGCTCGACATTCCATCATCTTATTTAGTCATAATCGAGCCTGAGTATTATAGAACTGTCCATCCGTTCTTGTCCTCTATCCGATTTCTTGACGAAGCCAGGGTAGACTTTTAGTGCCTACCTCCCCGCCCAACAACCTGGATCTCTTCAGATAGGACCCAACCACCACGGTTCCGCCACATACATCGGCACAACTCTTGACCGCGCGGCTCACGAGACAGCCGCCGTGATCAACGCGCCTCGACCTCGAGAACAATATGGGCAACCAAAGTTCTAGAGAAAGCGGCTCCAAGGGCTCCGGTTCTGCCGGCCCTGGTGACGGGCTTCAATCGTATCCATCCTTCAGTAGATCCGACACCAAAGATTCATCCCGATCCTTCCGTGGCTCCTTACGATCCAAAATACCAGGAACCAGTAGCAAAGACAGCCCTAGAAATTCGGCAGTTCTCTCCAACGGTGACTCTACAAGCGACAACACCAAGAATGACGCCGCTTCTGTGCGATCCGGTAGGAGTGGGCGGTCAAGCGCATCACGACTGAGCCGTAGCGAATTGCCTGCCCTCAAAACTAGCGGCACTGATCTCTCTAACTCGGAGTCTGCCATTGCAGAGGACCAACCCCCGCCATCCCCCATGATGGGACATGCTGGTCGTAGCTTGAGCGATGCGCAAGCCTCAGGCGAAGTTGACCATGTTTCTGATCAACCACCATGCTCCAACGCGGGTGTAAACGCCCACATGCAAGCTCCAGGTCAATCCATTCTTGTGAAACGAGAGAACACTATCAACCCAGTTAACAATGCGCCCTCCGATCCATCAGGCGGTAATTCGAATGTGGCCATGTCAGATATCAAAGACATCGATCTTGACGACTTCATCAAGCGTCTCCTCGACGCAGGCTATGCTGGTAAAGTCACAAAGAGCGTCTGCTTGAAGAACGCTGAGATTGTGGCTATTTGTCAAAGGGCGAGAGAAGTCTTTCTCTCACAGCCCGCTCTCCTAGAGCTTGATGCCCCTGTCAAGGTTGTGGGAGATGTTCATGGCCAGTACACGGACGTCATCAGAATGTTTGAGATGTGCGGTTTCCCCCCGAACTCCAACTACCTGTTCCTAGGCGACTATGTCGACCGTGGAAAGCAATCACTCGAAACTATCCTCCTCCTCCTGTGCTATAAGCTCAAGTTTCCAGAGAATTTCTTCCTTCTTCGTGGTAACCACGAATGTGCGAACGTTACTCGGGTGTACGGATTCTACGACGAGTGTAAGAGAAGGTGCAACGTCAAGATCTGGAAGACGTTTGTCGATTGTTTCAACACGCTACCCATCGCGGCGATTGTAGCAGGCAAGATCTTTTGTGTTCACGGAGGTCTGTCCCCCGCGCTCAGTCACATGGATGACATCCGGAATATTGCTCGACCGACCGACGTGCCCGATTACGGTCTGCTCAACGATCTCCTGTGGTCAGATCCCGCAGACATGGAACAAGATTGGGAAGCCAATGAGAGAGGTGTCAGTTATTGTTTTGGAAAACGTATTATCTCTGAATTTTTGGCGGTCCATGACTTTGACCTTGTCTGTCGCGCACACATGGTGGTTGAAGATGGCTATGAATTCTTCAACGACAGAGTATTGGTGACTGTCTTTAGTGCACCAAATGTGAGTTCCGAGTTCTGTGCATTGTATTGTTTGAGACAATTACTTACATGTTACAGTATTGTGGTGAGTTTGATAACTGGGGTGCCGTCATGTCGGTTTCTGCCGAGCTTCTCTGCAGTTTTGAACTGCTGAAGCCGCTCGACTCGAGTGCTCTCAAGAGTCACATCAAGAAGAGCCGAAACAAGAGGCAACACATGCTCAACAGTCCGGTAAGTGAAGTTCATCTGTGTTTTGTAACGCAGCTAACCCTTTGCAGCCCGCTATGGTCCAGCCTCAGAGTGTATAATCAACATCATCTCACATCGTGTGGGTGGCCGGCATATCATCACGCGCCTTTGCAGGCTCTGAGATAAGCCATGAGAGTATCATCTATTGAACATATACTTTTTCATCTTAAGATGCACTAGCAATATCAAGTTATACGATCCGATAACCACTGGGTGGAACCCTTGGTGGGATGCAAATACGCACTGACGAGGGAGACCGAGCTGAGGTGGATTGAAGCCGTGGAATGAGGGAAACAGCACAGGAGTACCGGTGCATATGGACACGCATGGGGTGAAATCCATGTTGTTGCGGTTCATGCTGATCTTGCTTCGCAAGCGATGGATGTAAAAGTCCATGTTGACGGGCCAGAGATGGCCGATTCGGCATACAGGATCTATCCATACCACACAAATTATGATCCAGGAGTTCTCTTTTTTTTTTCTCTCTTCTTCTTTTTCTTTTTTCAACCGTGGACCTGGGAGACGCATGGCTTGCGCTGGTCATAGGATGGAGAATCCTGGTGTTGATGTTATCGAACAGCCAGGGCGACGTCTTGGAGTGTTGTGTCATGTATACTTACCTAGTATAGCATTCGTGGTTGACGGGTATGCGAACAAGTCTTGTTTAGTGTTGCGTCTATTGCGTATAGGGAAGACAGCTGGCTAGCTGAAGTTACCACTTGGAGTACATGTGTATCCTGTTTATTTATTTTTACAACACAAACCATGAAATGATAGATTGAGAAATTGGATGGCCGAAATACCATGATGAAGCCTGAACGAGATCCATGCCGAGTTGCAAACCCATTGACGAATCATAGTGCACCTTTGACGATTAGTCATCCCGCCCTAACCCATTGGCAGAAAATTAGTGATGTCCTTGGGTCAGGTACGTGTAGTCTGATGGAATATCACCAAATCTTCAACTACACCAACAACTAAATATGCACCGTCACGCCTTCCGTTCGGTGTGCAGCCGAACAAGGCCGGAGCTCGAGCAGGCCTCCGATGCTCTGCAAACCTGCATCCGCCAATTCTCCACCACCCACTTGCAGGCTGCTGATGCCAATGGTTCCGACAATAGACCCTCGAGACCATCCTTCACACAGCGGTCTCGACCTGACCTCGCCAACTCCAACCCGAATCGCTCTGGTACTCCAGCGCAGGGCGGCGCCCCCAGGGTTATCGATGTGAAGAGTCTTCCTGCGGGGCTCGGAAGAGGTGGCTTCCGTGGCCGTGGTCGTGGTGGTCTTCGTGGTGGCCTTGCGGGTAGAGGACCTGGTAGCTTCCCCCCTCGTGCTGATGGTGCAGGTGGGGGTCGGGGCGGCCGAGGCGGTCGTGGTGGCATGCGAGGTCGGGGAAGAGGTGGTAAGAAAGGTGGTCGGTCGCGAGAAGAGACAGAGGAGGACAAGGAGAAGAAGAGGAGGCGAGCCAATGAATTCTCCGTCATGGAGCCCGATGAAGTCGAATTCGATAACAACTTGCGATTCGGCATGCGATCCACCTTCAACCCTTCGGTCACACCAGAGTCCTTTGCCGATTACATGCCCGCCACTCCCACCTCCGCCGCCGGAAAGTCGGCCACTGTTCTGCAGAACCTCAGTGTCCTCGGCGGTGCGGATCCCATTGGCGCACAGAACCTGACTTTGCCCCGACACTCCGCCTTTGAGGTCAGCAACGCCGGTATCCGTTTCTTTGCGGACGTCGAGGCTAAAAGAGCCGCTGAGCGATATCTCCAGGAGAAGCGTCCGGCTGCTAAGGAGACCGAGGCCAAGCCAGATGCCGAGGCCGAGGCTGCTTCTGAAGAGAAGCCAGCGGCAAAGGCGGAGGAGACACAGGCTCCTATCATCCAGGATGCTGAAGAGTCCGTTCGCCAGGTCATCACCCAACGTGCCATCAACGGCCAGCACGAGACGCCTAAATTCGCCATGGATCCCGTCGGCCTGGCTCGCTCCTGGCATCTGCGTGCTGAAACATACCGAACTCAGGATGTCAACTCTTTCGAGGCCAAGGTCTCATCACTACTATCCAAGAAGGGCGTCAAGATTGGAAAGGGCGAGAAGCAGGCATGAGCATGGAAATGTCACGATATGAGAAGGATGATCTTTGGTGGGGAAAAGGAAAAGATCAGTGTATACTGTATACTTTTTTTTTGTTGATCGTTGTGACGATATGTAATATATAAAACAATGTCCTGTTCTTGACCTGTGCTAGCTATCCTTTTTGATACATTCCACTGCCGTATAATCGTACATTCCCGTTTCATGTGATGTTATCCTCCGTCTCCTTCAGTATGTTCTATTTGCAAGTATTTATTATACCTGACGGATAGTTTGTTGTTCCTCCTGATCAATCTCCTTCATCTTCTTGTCCTGCACCTTTTGCAGCTCCTTATCGGCCTTCTTGATCATGTCAGGCAGAACAACTCCCGTCTTCTTCCACTCCTTTAGCACCTTTTCATGTTTGGTCCTCGCCTGTCGAATTCTCTCCCTCCACTGCTGAACCGTCTCCTTTATACGACGCACGACATCATCCTTCCTCTCCAGCTCCACCTTTAGCAGCAGCTCGAGCTCATTGTCTGGTGATCGCTGGGGCTGCTGGTTGAACTCGCGGCTTGACTGAACGGCTGACATGATGGGCTTGATGTACTCCTTGTCGTGGACGAGCAGTGAAATGGTTCGACCAGAGCGGGGGACGACCTGGGCAAGCTCGCGCAGAGGGAATGAGGCGTCGCCCGTGGAGGGGTCCTTGACGGGCACGGGAAGGGAACCGAGGTTTGTGGGGTTGAAGCGGCCTCCGTGGATCATGCCGGCCAGGAGGGTCTTGAAGTGTGCATCGATAGGGCCATAGGCAGCCGTCACGGAAGACATGTCGAGGGGGTCTTCAGGAGCTTCTGGCGAGCCGGGCTTGGACGAAGGAGTCTCATTTTTGGTGGATTTACTCTGATGTTTGGGGCTGTTGGTGGGACTAGCAATGGTACGCTTCTTGCAGAGAGGTGAAGAAGTTGTAAACAAGCGAACGGGAGCGGCGGGTCGAGAAATCGATTGTACTGCAAATGGTCTACCGAGAATTTCCTTAGCAAAAGAGCATTGACGTGACAGCTTGGAGGGAAGATCAGTACCTCTCAGAGGAAGCCAATAGGCGGATACATTGCCTCATGGGCACATTGGCTCGTGACATTGCCATTGTGGTGTGTTTATGAGTCGTGTTTGTAGTTGGGGAAGAGAGGAAAGGTCAGGAAGTTTTGCGACCGGGACCAACGAAATCCTTGCAATAAGAGAGGGACAGCTCGAGGGGATCGTCCTGAGCTGGAGCTGATAAGATAAGGATGATATACTGACATATAGGTTGGTACAAGTCAGAGAAGTGAAATAGACGAGCTAGGTTAAAAAGAAGAAAGATGAGGCGTGTTCTAATAGTACTGAAGTTTAATGGATATATCAATTTGCTGGTGAATGGGGTCATATTTGTCGCTTGTTCTCTGTTTGTTCTCCTCCATTTATGAGAACGTCATACACAACCACCAACAGCAACAACATAGAGACTACAAATTGGATGTTAAAACACAAAAGTTTACAAACCTCTGCAATATTGACTTGACTCGCCCGAGATTTAAAAGATATATACACTTTCATTACCTACCAGTACTTCTATAGAAACGTGTCTCTACAACCACAATACTTCCCAATTGCATGAAGTGTAAAGCAATGACTGATACTTGTAGCTGGAAGCTCGAGGCGGTCTGTTAGGAACATAGTCAGTATTTCCAAAGCCTTCTTCCATCAAACAGGGTCGCGTAGCTTAGTGGAAGAGCGTTTGTCTTACAGTCTCCAATCGACTAAAGGCGCACAAAAGGTCGCAGGTTCGAACCCTGCCGCGATCATTCTTTTGTCGGTTCGAATAAATTGTTCGTCTCCGTTCTTTTTTAGGTCATTCTTTTCATTATTTTTACCCTTTTCATTGATTGTATCACACACATATGCTATGTGGTTGGGGATATACGTAATTATATATATATGATCTCATTGGGTTGGTCTTAACGGGTTCTTGAAACCAGACACACAGAATCTTGTCCTGTTCTCTCTCTACTATCTTTTATTCATTGCAGAGCGCCAGGGGAAAGAAAGGACCGCATAATTCCAAGCCGAAATGCTTGATGTTAATTTAATACCGGACAGACAAGGAGAGGGCCTGGGCAGAGAAGCACACCTTGGAATCACATTGCGTGCAAGCCAATCAATTAACTATTTTGAGGCTCTCATTCCCACTTCATGACTCCAACGGCTTACCCATGCCTCCGAACGTCACCATCTTCGTGACCTGGTATTCGGCAATACCATACAGTGAACCTTCACGACCGAAACCACTCTCCTTAACACCGCCAAATGGCGCAGCAGGGTCCGAGATGAGACCCGTGTTGACACCAACCATGCCTACCTCAAGAGCTTCAGCAATGCGATGCACACGCTCAAGGTCTCGAGAAAAGAAGTAGCCAGCCAAGCCGACCTCGGTGTTGTTGGCCATCTTGACAACCTCCTCTTCTGTCTCGAAGGGGAAGAGGCCAGCTACGGGGCCAAAGGTTTCTTGAGATGCCATGTCCATATCAGGGGACATGTCACGAATCACTGTTGGGGCGTAGTAGTTGTCTCCAAGGTCATTCAGTCGCTGTCCTCCGATAGTGACCTTGGCGCCCTTCTTCTCAGCGTCCTTCACGTGGGCCTCGACCTTGGACACAGCACGGTCGTGGATCAAGGGACCATGAGTAACGCCCTTGTCAAAACCGTTACCCACGTTAAAGCTCTTAACCTTCTCTGTGAGCTTCTTGGAAAACTCGTCGTAAATGCCACGCTGGACGTAGATGCGGTTGGCGCATACGCAGGTCTGGCCGGAGGATCGGAACTTGGATGCAATTGCGCCGTCCACAGCAGCGTCGACGTCAGCATCATCAAAAACGATAAAGGGAGCATTGCCACCAAGCTCCATGGAGAGCTTTTTGAGAGTGTCTGCGGACTGCTTCATTAGAAGCTTACCGACGCCGGTAGAGCCGGTGAAAGAAATCTTCTTGATAGTAGGTGACGAAGTAAGGAGTTCGCCGAGTTCAGGAGTGTTTTCGTGCGAGGTCACCACGTTAACAACGCCCTTAGGAACACCAGCACGGTGCGCTAATTCTGCCAGGGCCAGCGAGGTAAAGGGCGTTTCAGCAGGAGCCTTGCAGACGACAGTACAGCCTGCAGCCAAAGCAGGCCCAATCTTTCGGGTGATCATGGCGGCAGGGAAGTTCCATCTGATTATATCTAGATCAGCTTCATGAGCAAGGGCTTCTGGTCAAAGACAGGACTGACGGTGTGATAAGACCACAAACTCCCACAGGTTCCTGGAGCGTCCACACACGGTTACCAGGCACAGAACTAGAGATAGTGTTGCCGTAGACTCGGGGTGCCTCCTCGCTGAACCATTCGAGGAAGTTGGCAGCGTAAGTTGTTTCGCCCTTTGCATCAGCTAGGGGTTTTCCATTTTCCCAGGTGATAAGAGTTGCAATATCCTCAGCATTGGCAACCATCTGGTCGTACCACGCACGCAAAATCTTTGACCTCTCGCGGCCTGTCTTGGTGCGGAAGGTCGGGAAGGCTTCGGCAGCAGCCTGGATGGCTGACTGGGTATCTTCTGCGGTGAACTCGGGACATGTGCCAACGAGGGCACCAGTAGAGGGATCTAGTATGTAAGCATATACGGTCTTGCTGTTGTTAAAGGAGAGCGAGTACCTACCATTGACCTTGAAAGTCTTGCCAGACTTTGCTTTTACCCATTCGCCATTCACATAACAAACATCCTTCTTGAGGAGAGAGGGGTCATTGAGCTGTCAGGGTTTGGTCAGTGAGATTTTTTTTTTTTCTTTTCTTTCTTTCTTTCTTTCTTTCTTTCTTTCCTTCCTTTTTTTCCCAGGCGATTCTTGTGCATTACTGACCTTTGGGGCCGATAAGTTTGAAGCATTTCTCGTCATTATCATGGCAATTGTTGGTGATCGTCGCACTAGACCTCTTGATGAGGAAGCGACCAGGCGTTGGGTGAGAACCATGTTGATTGTCTAATCGTGAAGAGAGACTGTTATGTATGAGCTGAATCAGTCCTTGAGAGATGTGCCAAAGCAATTGAGATATTTCAGTCAGACACTTGATTATTATGAGATTGACAATGGCTGATGATGAGGGATGATGTAGAATGAGAGTGAGCGACAAGGGGACTGGGCGAGTGACGTGCTGAACCGACTGAAGCTCATGTGGGGCACACACCAAATTCCGGTGCCGGTTCCTGCTTGTTTCCCCGGCCCGGCATTTGCGGAGGTGAAATATGTGTAGCTAAGTACAAGACATGAATAATGAATGATGTACCTGGTATGTTATCTTGATATTTGTGTTAGTGGTAAGTGATCGGATAAATAGAAAATACTCACTACACGGGGGAAGGCTGCTTGAGATGACAAACTCGTTGTTTCACCACACTCTCTAACAAAATACCAACGCCCATAGTTGTTCTTGTTGAAGCCTTTCTATCATACCTCATAACTACCATGAGAATGCGCGGACCATGCCCCCCCCCCCCCGGACGCCTTACATCTACAAGCGCCAAGACGTGGGGATCTCAAACAGACTACACGGGCCATACTATAACCACGTCTACGCCTATTTGGGAAGTTATACAGAGAGAAGAATACCTGCTGATAAAACATGGCCCGTCGTCAACAAGAACCCAGCTCTATGCCAGAACCGTGATGCCCTTATGGAATGCCCAAGAACTACGGGCCAAAAGATCGACTTGGTATTTTGGTAAATTCTCTACATATACACACAAACTGCATTATAATTTCCTGCTGAGGCAGCCAGTCCTCCATATGTGGTATATCATGCCTATCCCCAAAACTCCAAACACCTGATGCATACAAAAACAAAGAAAAACACAGGGTAAACCTCAACGGCATGTCGCCTCATCTTCATCCCCATCTGGTGCTCTGTTGAGATCGAAGTGGTAGTCGACGATCCAATGTATGGAACGCCTGTGTTCTGGGTGTAAAGGGCTGGGCGCGAACGCTAACTGGAGACTTCATGCTGTGCATCTCCCAGTTACGTCCCTCCTTCGGCTCGGACGAGTCGGAACCTTCATCATCTTCGTCGTCGTGGATATCGTTGATCTTGTTTGGCCACATGGCGTAGGCCGCAAAGCCGAGGTTGAGAACATAGAGCATACTACAACAGTCAGCCGAGTGATTCCGCAACCCGCAATGTTTACTGAACATGAACAGGAGGACATGTTGTAAATACTTACAGCATATAGAATGTTACTCCCAAAGAGCTCTGTGCTATGCGACAAGACTTGTATTTCCCATACGGTTTGGCGATGTCACAGCCTTGACGGAAATACCACGCAGCAGGGGCAGGATACCGCTCATCGGCATAGTCGGGTCCGATCTGTCCGTATACACTGACAGTATAAAGGACAATCAGACTGACATTGATGAATACTGCCAAAGCCGGATACCAAACCTTCATGATGAAGGAGATGAGCTTGCTAAGTAGGAAGAAGAGCGAGATGAGAGAGATGGCGACATTGAAATCGGTAAGTCTGTCAATTATATCAGCGGATGTCGCTCCGTCAGAGCCACTTCGAACTCACGTTCGGGTCCAGACGAGTGCAATCTTGGGGAGAGGTCGGTGGTTGGCATAAGCGTAGAGGATGATGGCCGGGTTCGAGTTGAGCCTGTGTTCCCATCCGATCTGCCACATATCACTACGGTAGAGATCCGGTTGAGAAATGCCAAAGATAACGAGGATGGGGACCAGCCCGATCAACTCGAGAGGCATCAGCCACCAGGTTGCCTTGCGCGAGACTCGGGGCCATTTTCGATGGATAGGATGATAATTGCTGGAACCGGGTTCCTTTGGCTCGCGTTTGAAGAGAGGGAACTTCATCTCGGGTAGTTGTGAGAGGTTCGAAGGGTCTGTTGATCGGTACACGGCCCTTGCGTTGTTTCCTGCGCTCAATGGGTCGCCCTGCTTATCGGTGACAGCTTCTTGGATGGTATGATGCTGTCAACTGCTGGTACAAGCAGCAGAGGTTCAGGCTCGCATCAACAGATTCGTATACTTTAAAGACCGGTATCGGTGCCAGCCATATATCTTTTGTCGCAAACTTGTCGCTGACTGACAAAGCTCAATACATGAGAAGAGATGTGGTTTTTGTCAGGATTCAATCGGGAGGGGAAAGGTGGCTGTCAAGCCGTATAAAGGTTGGGCAGGAGAAGATGGAGGGACGAGGATTGGCCGCCGTAACCCATGTTGTATGCATTGTGAGAGGTTCTTGACCTTGCAGTGCCATGTAGCACATGCTGTGATGAACCCGGGACGAAGCCTGTGAGCGGCTGGATAATGGAACATGCATCAAGAGGCGGGCGCCTGGGAGTGACTCGAGCATGTTAATCGCTGCATCTTCGTGAGGAGCAATCAACTGCAGAAACCAATCACGTCTTGTAAATGGTGTGCTATCCCTGGTCGTACGGTCTGTTTAAGCGCCCGGATGCACATTGTGAGCACTGCCGTGCCGCATGATTGGTCGGGTGGGTGGTTGGGAGGGAACAAATGGTGGGATGTGCTACGGGATCCAACCAATGGTTTTGCATAGGTGCCGCCGAGTAAAATACTGTATGTGCTCTAAGTGAAATTTTTGTGTTGGAGCGAAGTGGAATATGATGGGGAATTTTTGGAAAGTGGTGGCATTGTTGAACGTCGTGAAGGGAAATGGATAAGATGTAGTAGTAGGAAGGTGCAGTGGGAGTGCACGGTAGTGAGTACTGGTACATGGTATAATGCAATATCGTGGTAGCGTTGTCTTTGCCGCCCAGGTGGGATGGTGGTTGATGATAACCCTTGATCCGTTCGTTTCTTTTTCTAATCCTTTGTATTGTTATCGCCGGTTCGGGTTCGACTATCAGAGTAGAATCTATTGAGATGTGTCGAGATATGGTTCGGATCATGCCATGTCATCACAGGCCAGGTGGAAGTATCACAAGCTGGATGATACTGCAAATATGCTCGAGCGGTTAGAAGTATTCGATGTCGAGCGTTCCGTGACCACGGCGTATTCATACAACCTCGGACGATACATTTAAGCATCAAGAATAGTCGATATTATTATCATGTTCTAGTTTCGACGGTGATGGGCTGGGTAAGTTAAAGTACTCTCTTACATGACTGTCTAATGTGGTTACCCTACAGGGCCACAACTCACGTCTCATCCAAAGCGACTGGATGGCGCGGCAATAGGGTAGGTCGGTTACAGCGTGTGCGTTATGTTGCATTTGTGGGACAACAACTTGACGAATTTGGGTAATGAACCTCAAAATATTGACTCTAGGATAGAAACATTGAGATATTGCATTAATGGTGAGACTGGTCACGATAGCATATTGTTGTATTTACTATCATGTCGTGGTTGTCTCGTTACCAAATTCGTCAACCAGTAGATACTTTTAGTACACAGCAAATAGAGACAGTCCTCACCACTATAGCTCTACATAATCCAGAAAGACGACGCCTCTGGATCGTAATCTCAGCCAAATTCCATACTAGATTACCTATATCTACACAATATCGATGCAGTCTCACTTCGTCACCGAGTCCATTATCCCCCAACCCATCCAAAGTGTCTCACGTTGCCGTTCGCTCCACGGGCAAATGCTTGACTTTCCCATATGCACAGGTTACCAAACCACAAACGACAAAGTCACGGTGTAGACAGGACGACAGGACGGGACGGGGAGAATGACAACTCCACTACTCTGTACTATGCCGACAATAATCGGGTTGTCTTCATCCCCGATTTTCAGCGCTCTTTACTCCTCGAATGCTCGTTCCTATCCATACCTTAATGGACCACCTCACGAATGACTGATCTGTGGTCAGATCCCATGACAAATCGAATCCTCGCTTCTTCGGGGAATATATTCATAAACTTTTTGTCAATTTTGTTAATCTTTCTTCTCATGTAAAAAAGAAAAAAAGATAAAGACGACACGAACGCCAAGAACAAACCCTTTCGTTTCATGGGTCTTCCGACAAGGATGCCGTTTTCTAGACCGTGGGCTCTGGAGACGGGGTGGACACCAACTAGGGCAAGCCTGGGAAGCATCACCCCAGGTCCCATACAAAAGACCATTCTAGATCTCAAAGATCGTCATAGGAACTGCCACTTGTGGGTGTCCGAGATCCACTCCGGTCATTTAGCTCCTCACCGTCAAGATCGTAAAGCCGCCTTCTTTCCCCTTGAAATGGCTTCTTGTCTTTCCTACGTCACCTGCTTAATCTCCCTTTTCACCTGCTACAGTGCTCGCTAGCACAACGTCGCCTGTGTCGACATTTGTAAAATGTCCATGTCGAGTAAGAAACGGGAAGAAAAAAAATTCTCTCTTTACTAAACTCACTTATCCCCACTGCCCTTCAAGACTAGCCGAGGCATGTGGAGTGAGGGGTCACCAAATATGTACATTACAAGCACAGAAGCCAGCAAGCCTGGTAAGAATTTCATGCTGATGGGGAAACAAAGCGCCCATTCTGGCAGCTATTTTATAAGACAGAGTGCGCCTCGAAAACCAAGCCTCACAAAAGTTCTTGTCAAGTAGGTACCGTGGTTATAGAGCGGTAAACTGTTCGTCGACCTGAACTGGACGGACGGACGGACTGGCTGTCCTGCAACTTTAGATGTTTAACCCAGTTGGTGCATGTTGGCCACGTTCAGGGACATCCTTGTCGATGCAACACTGCTTGAGCCTCGAGCCCAGAGCCTCGAACCTCGTGGCGTGGGCCACAGGGTCTGATATGAGAGTTCACAAAAAAAAAAAAAGTGTCGTTTGGGCTTGTCGTGTTGATTTACAGTCGAAGATTTTAGACAGAATCCAGAGAGAAGGGGATCGTGTATTGCCTTATCTGACTCAAACGTTTGCTCACCTAGGTATTCATACATAGGTAGTATGTTCTCGTGCTCCCATAATGCTCCCACTAGATTCACCAATCTGTTTGTTTTTGTTTTACGCAGCAACTTCAGCACCGGTACCGCTATATGGGATGTCGTGATCGGCAGGCTGCACGCGGTTTGGTGCACCGCTGTAGGATTATGCGGATGCCCTTGTCCCCCGACCCAATTTTATCAGTTCTCGTTATTCAGGATGCCCAGCATGTAACGCTCTATAGCTTCTACTTACTAGAATATCGGGGTAAAATACCAGCAGAGGGGTTCGTTCCCTACAATCACTGCTGGATTATAATACCTTAGATACCTTGTATTTATAATTCTAGGATCCCTTGGCCACCTAAAATATTCATGATATAAACCGACAGTGATTTTGGGGAACGAGCCCCTCTGTTGGTATTCTACCTGGATACCATGGTAGTTGTCTCACGAGGGAGCAACACACACCATTGCCTAAAGCCTCGAAGATTAGGTAGCGCTAACGTCAGAACTACTCAAGTGCGCCGCTTCCCAAGAGTGCCGATTTGGATTACCCATCCACGAATTCCGCTGTTCCAGGGTGAGATGCGCATTGTGTGTCGGGAAAGCTGTGCAGTAGGAGGTATGGATGTGCGCACATGTGTGGATGTCGGAAACAACCGACTTGACCTGTGCTGTACCTAGGTAATAGGTCAGGCTGCTGGTTCTTAGTGCTTATTAGGTCTGGGTGCCTGAACTTGACTGTATTTCTAGGGCCAATACTAGTAGATAATTGCATCTGTCGCAAGATTATGGCTAGGTATAGTTGTTGAAGTGTGTTATTTTGTGAATCAACAAAAAAGAAAGGTGCAAGACTTCACCTGAACAAGGCGACATTGGCGCTAATAGTTCCCAGCGTGGGTTGGTTCGCAAAAAGAGCCACCTAAATATGCGCCTCGTGGACTTGGCGGAGTTTATCTTACCAACCAGACGTTCCCCTGCTCAGCGCTAACTACCAGGTAGTACAGTACCAGCACCAGTCTTGATGCATTGGGGTGTTAATCCATTGCCCCTTGAAGGTAGCTAAACCGAATATATGGTTTATTTCTATTATTTTTTGCCAATCTTTATCCCAACTTACGGCGTATCAAATCAACATTGAGGCTTGCCGCAAAAATTCACTGCCTGGAGATGATAAACTTGACGTACATGTACGTACAACAAATGATTCTCTGTACAGAATACAGATTTTGTATTGTACGCTTTGTAACCCTCATTTTTGCCTGCTGGGGTTGGATCAACAACCCCCCCCCGGCCTTGGATCAGTCATTCTCCATTATTTGCACCCACCCCCAGATAGAGACGAGCCAGAATGGATTCACTGATGTTACCTCTCTCTATTAGACAGTATTCAACCTAGTTTACCGAGTTTGCCTATCAAGTAGGCCTAATTGCATCCCATTACCTACTAATAGCTTCTGATCTTTGCACCAGCTGAGTGTTCATCAAATTGTCCTGCTACTGCGTCGTACAGATTCGAAAAGGAACAGTGGCCGACCCCCCGTGCTAGACAGGACGATCTTTTCTGTTGAGTGCAATATTGGTACATGTATGTAGCTATTGGTGTTGTATTGCCACCACAACTCAAGGAGACAAGACACCTATCGACGAAACCGAGCATAGTCATTCCATTCCCCCTCCGAGAAAGATGCTCCGATCCAATTTCAGTAGCACCGATTACTTACTGGAACATCAATTCTTATCGTCCATTCATTATTCGTCTTCTCTTCCACTTCCCTTGTCTTTCTTATTAATTCCTCTTCCTCTTTTCTCTCATCCCCCCCCTTTCTCCCCTCTGCTTATTCTCCATCTCACACTATGACGGATTGAGACCCTTAATGCTCAACTCACCTTATTTCCAAACCTAATTACATGGTCTCAGTTTTAAGGCCGAGAGAGAGAAGAGGGAAAGAAAAGAAAGAAAAAAAGAAAAAGACAACACTAAGGCGATAGTACGGATACCCTAACTGGAGATTCCCTGCAACACATCTCCCCTCTGGTCCCATCAACCATCTCGATCCCAAAATTTACCCCGATCTCCCCTTCCCCCCTTTGTCGCTTTGGATCTGCCAATTCTACCAACAACGCTCGCTTCTCTCTCACTCACCAATTATCACCTCCCGCAGCTGCTCCGTTGATTTCTAGGCGAAACAGAGAAAAAAACACTACCCACACGTCCCAGCGCTGACTGGACTTGATTACCTACCGACCTGTTACCTAGTCTACTGTATTTTCACGGTTTCGCCATCCCCACTTCCTTTCCGAAAGGTAGAGGAGCTTTCCTCCACCATCACGGTTTGTCTACTGGTCCTACCAGTCAGTATCAGTACGGTAGGTAAAGGTACTAGAGGCAGTAGAGAGATTGCCTTTCCAGCCTTTCCAGCCTTTCCAGCCTGACAAACCGACAAACTGAGATCTCGTCCAAGTCGCGCACATTTCCGTATTCGAGGTATTTGCCGACGACATCCCTACCTTTCACATCCACTTCATTTTCTGTACCTTCTTTCACACACACAGTCACGATACTCACGTACTCATCATACACATCCCATATACGTTCCCGTCTATATCTACATCGACACCTACGTCTACCCCTCATCCCCATCTCGATCGTTTGCTTCTCCTTTCCCACTACCTACCTAAGCTGTTGTCTACCATCACTGCTACTGCTACTGCTACTGTAATTGTAACCGTAACTGTAGGTGCCCTGCACATCGATGCTCGCTCATTGCCTGGGGCCCTGACTTTCCCGTCCTCTGCCCCAGCGCATTCGCATTCATGCAGCAGCACCAAGACCAGCAACAGCAGCAACGTCCAAGCCCCAACTCTCTTTCATCCTCCTCTGCCTCTGCCTCTGCCTCTGCCTCTGCCTCTGCCTCTGCCTCTGCCTCTGCACCTGTATCTGTGTCCGCATCTGCATCTTCTACTTCTGCGCCTACCTCATCCACTTATTCTGCCGACGCTGCCACTGCCACTGCTCCTGCTCCTGCTTCTACTTCTGCCACTACTACCGATTCGATCGATCTAAAACCTATCCACCACCACCGACATCAACACCACCATCACCATCACCATAATTATACCCATCTTTCCACCGCCACCTCCGAACCCAACGCAGCAGGTGCAATCCCAAATCCAAACACAAACACAAATAGGAGCGTCCTCAAACTTCCTGCTACGACTACTCACCCAACTTCTGCCTCGAATTATTTCTCACCGGCACTCTATTCTGGCATTTTGGCCCACGACCCTCTTCAGGCTCAAGCAGCAGCACTATGGAGGCTGGATCATAGCCCGTCCAATTTGGATTCATACCCCTCTGCGACCGTATCCGATCCTGCGACGATATCGCCCTTGACGACCCCGAATACTGACGCTACCCTCCATTCAAGCTCGCTCTCATCCATCAGCTCTCGAGACCCTGGCGTTTTTAGTCGAGATATCGCCCATACATCCACAGCGTCAAAGCGTCAATCTCCTTTTCGGGACGATCGCGTCATGAAGCCGTCACCGGTCAAGAAAGCTCGCACTGGAGCCTCACCTCCACGCAAAGTTGAACTGCCCAACTCAACGTCAAACCTGCAAGCCGCAAGAGCTCCTAACGAGGGCCCCGTTTCTCCCCTCTTCTTCTCTCATACACCTGCCAGGCGACCCAACCGCCTTACAAATCTACCGAATACCGACCCGGCCCTGTCTATGCTGTCGCGTATGCGAGAAGATCCCTCGGGTGTCACAACAACCCTCAAACTGCCACGAGCCAGTGTAAGTTCTGTTGGACCTGGCAGGTCTGAGAGTACTCCTGGCAGCTGGGGCTCCTCGATGGACGTGCCCGCGCATTCAGCAACGCCGGACAGTCGTGCCCTGCCGCCGGGCTTACACATGCTTCAAGGCATAGGTGTGATTGAGTTCCTGGAGCAGGATGAACGGCCCACCTTCCTCATTGACCTAGATAATGCCGCCAACGCCATTCGTGCCGGACTTCATATCCTCTACTACAACGCTTCCTTACGCATAGCACATGAGATTTTGGAGCTTTTAACTGTCGAGCAGGAAGATACGAGCGCGGAGACAGATTTCGGACGTTTCAAGTCATGGATACTTACACCTCCCAAATCCCGTGGGCAACAAGATCCTTCTGCTGTGCATGTATACGCGGGGATTAACTGGACTTCATCTACTATCAGACGACGCTACCGCTTCATCAGCGCGCATACAAGTGTTTCCAGAAACCGATCGGCGTCCCCAGTTGCTCTCACGGACGAAGCGACCGAGTCACATAATGTTGCGCAGTCTCCCCCAGAATTGCCTGTCACGCCCGAAGCCGAGATTTTCGACCCTCCGGATTATTTCGGTGACACGGAAGCTCAGATGACCGGAATGGACGCTGTTGATCCCGGTAATCCGGAGCTTGAAGGCGGCAGGTCACATCCTGACGAATTTACAAACCAAGTCCTTCAATCGCAGCCTGCAAAATCAATCTTCGACTGGACACGGATCCCCCTTGCCGAAAATCTACCACCTCATATCAGGTTTGCGAGAACTATTGACTGGGCAGCTACTCCGCTCGGACCCATCGAAGAGTGGCCGTCGGAACTACGAATGATGTCCAACCTTGTCATGGGAAGCCCTCATCCAGCTGCCATGTATTGGGGTCCTCATTTTGTTTCCATCTATAATGAGGCGTATCTCGACTTGGCTGGAAAAAAGCACCCCAAACTCATGGGGCAACGTTATATGGACGCCTGGCCTGAGATATGGGATGAGATCAGACCTGTGTTCAAGAACGCATTGGAGTCCGGGCAAGCAACAATGAAACACGAGAACCAGCTTTTCATGAACCGACACGGCTTCCTAGAAGAAACGTATTTCTCATGGTCCATTGTCCCCCTGGTTGGAGGTGATGGCGAGGTTGTCGGCCTCTATAACCCGGCATTTGACAACACACGCCGGAGGGTGAACGAGAGGCGCATGTTGACACTGCGTGAGATTGGTGAAACAACAGCCACCGCTACCTCTGTGGCTGGATTTTGGCCGCAGGTGAAGAAGGGCCTCGAGTTTGACGAGCATGACGTCCCGTTTGCGCTGATCTACTCTACAAGAGAAGACACTGAGAGCGAGGTTTCCTCCCTGCATTCAGGAAGTCTGGTTCACTCGCCTCAGCTGGTCCTTGAAGGGACTTTGGGTGTTCCCGAAAACCACCCAATTGCGGTATCAACTCTCGATCTACGGACATCTGACGAAGGCTTTGCTCCATATATGAGACAATCTATGGCTACAGGTGGAACCCCGATTGTGCTATCCGAAGAGGACGGCACCCTGCCTACCCACCTTCTCGAAGGTCTATGTTGGAGAGGCTTTGGTGATCCCTCACGGACCATTGTTGTCTTCCCTGTCATCCCTACCACAACTGGCGAGTCCACTATTGGCTTCATCGTCCTTGGTGTGAACCCCCGCAGACCGTACGATGATGACTACAAGCTGTTTATCCATTTGCTATCTCGGCAGCTTGCTACAGCGATGGCGTCCGTCGTACTATTTGAGGAAGAGATCAAGCGTGGACAACGGGCCGCTCGCCTTGCAGCATTAGACCGACAAGAACTCTCAATGCAGCTTTACCTGCGTACCCAGGAAGCCGTGGAGAGTGAGTATAGATTCACCCGCATGGCAGAATTCGCACCTGTCGGTATGTTTATTGCCAACTTTGACGGCAAAATAACCTACTGCAACGACATGTGGTGGCAGATTTCCCGACATT
This sequence comes from Fusarium penzigii, assembly GCA_013623535.1. NCBI lineage: Eukaryota > Fungi > Ascomycota > Sordariomycetes > Hypocreales > Nectriaceae > Fusarium > Fusarium penzigii. The sequence continues at coordinate 2,882 of JABFFC010000191.1, read as the reverse complement.
CACGCTCCGAGGACTCTGTAGACACCTGGATGGAGAGTGTCCGAGCCGAGGACAGACCTGCTTTAGAGGCCGCCTGGGACCAGCTTCTGAACGAAAGAATCACAATCTCGGTCGAGTTCCGTTTCAAGTGTAGCCAGCAAAATGGTGACAATACGATTGACACCTGGGTTTTGATGAGCGCATACCCCGAAAAGAACGCTGAAGGAAATCTCAAGTTGATATTTGGCTGCATCACCGACATCTCCTCACAGAAATGGGCCGAGAAGGTACAGAATGAGCGTCGAGAGGAAGCTGTCGAGCTCAAACGGCAGCAAGAGAACTTTATTGATATCACCAGCCACGAGATGCGAAACCCTCTCTCTGCCATTCTGCAATGTGCTGATCAGATAGCGAACAATATCAGCGCGTTTGAAGGGCAGAATGACGTTACTGAAGTTGAGAATCTGCTGGACGGGTGCCTCGATGCTGCAAATACCATCAACCTCTGCGCAAGCCACCAGAAACGCATAGTCGACGATATCCTGACGCTCTCGAAGCTCGATTCCAATCTTCTTCAAGTCACCCCCGTGGACGAGCAACCCATCAGGGTGGTACAGCGTGCCCTAAAAATGTTCGAAGCCGAGCTTCTAGCGCACGATATCGATTTCGACTTCAACGTAGACGACAGCTTCGACAGGTACGCCGTCAAGTGGGTTAAGCTTGATCCGTCAAGGCTGCGTCAAGTCCTGATCAACCTTATGACCAACGCCATCAAGTTTACCCAGGGCAGAGAGATACGCAACATCCGAGTCAGCCTGAGTGCATCCAAAGACGTATCAGAGGTTACGATGAAGGGCATCTCGTACTTTGACAGAGTCGATCACCAACGCACGGCCTTGATGGACATCAACAACTTGGAGGAATGGGGCGAGGGCGAGGAGATCAACGTCCACTGCACAGTCGAGGATACTGGGCCCGGTCTACTGGAAGAAGAGACGACGATTCTCTTCCAACGATTTCAGCAGGCGACTCCACGCACGCATGTGCAATACGGCGGCTCAGGCCTTGGGCTATTCATTTCGCGCATCCTCACAGAGATGCAAGGTGGTCAGATTGGGGTGACATCTGTCAGAGGCGTCGGCAGCAAATTCAGCTTCTACATCAAGACGCGACGTTGTCTGGAGCCCAAGGCCGAGTATGAAAACGTTATCCCGTTCAAGATTACCAGAAAGTCGCACGCCATTGCCAACCCAGCAAAGCCACAGCTCTCCCGCCAGCCCTCCAAGGCTAAACCGGAGGAACCGCACCCGTTGTTTGACGTATTGATCGTGGAAGACAACATTGTCAACCAAAAGGTACTTCAGCGTCAGTTGCGTAACTGTGGAAACAATACGTTTGTTGCAAATCATGGCAAGGAAGCTCTACAGACACTCGAACGATCAAGATTCTGGGCCGGTAAAGAAGCTGAAGGAGTTGACATCTCGGTCATCTTGATGGACCTGGAGATGCCGGTAATGGACGGAATGACGTGCGCTCGAAAAATTAGAGAGCTTGAGAGGGAGGGAACGATTGTCAAGCATATCCCCATCATTGCAGTGACGGCCTATGCACGACCCGAGCAGATTGAGAGCGCCAAAGCTGCGGGCATTGTAAGTCAACTCATCGACCCTCCACGCAAAGTATCCACACAGTTGTTGGATGCCAAACCAGGTTACTAACCAGGATGCCAGGACGATGTCATCTCGAAACCTTTCCGCATCCCTGAACTTATCCCTAAGATCGAGGAGTTGGTCGGCAAATATAAAGACCTCTCGGTGTCTGCTTAGACTTTGCAGAGACGTTATTCTTACCAGTCTGGCTAGGCTTGTACTACTTCAAAAATTAATACTCCCCGCCTTGACAGCCTGGTCTATTATTTAGATTACGATGCAGATGCCCATACATTTTTATATTAATCACTTAGAGACGATTTGAGCCTTCTTTTCGGCAAAGTCACACATATAGCTACCTACCAATGATTAGTTCACTTTGGTGGTAAGAATCTCGATAACAGGATTGGCAGAGGCGTCCTGGCGTTTTCTCTTGTCGGTTTCTTGTTTCTGTTACTGTCAGAGCACTCTTATGATCTCATTGAACAAAGGAATCAGGAAGAAAGGGGGTCTCGTTTCATAAAAAGAAACTGATTTCTTTCACTAGGTCGTCTTCGGCCTTTTTACTTTTTGCATTTATTTGTCTATTCTTCATGTTGCGTTTTACACATGGCGTGGATAGGGAGGAGGAAACCCGGCGACAGGGATGGGATGCATTCATTGGTCGGAAGTACACGAATTGAGGAATTGCAACAAGAAAGGCGTTGTGTGTTTAAACTACTTTGTGCGTGCGGTGCGTGTGGATACATTTGTCTGGTTCTGTTTGACTTATTAGAGATGAGCATTTGTATACCAGTTGTGTTCTGATTGTAGTGATGAGGATGGCGAGGCTGTGTGGCGGTACATAGCAGCTATGAAATCAATACCAACAAGCAAGACCTTCAAAGTCGAAGAGTACTCCGTGAGCAACATAATTTAAGGTGAAGGACTCAGCACTACAGGGCCTTATAGATGGATGAGTGGCTGGACAATTGAAGGACACAAGGCGAGTTATCGACCATTCACCAGGGCAATCGTGGAGGACACGCAAGAGAATGTGATCAACACACAGCATTTGTATTATTAGGTATTAATTATCTCCGATCCGGGGTATCAGACAAAATAGAAACAAACAAGAGAAAAGGCAGAAGTGCGAGCATACCACCTTCTAACAAGGCTGGCAGCTGGGACAGTTGTGTTTTTTTGTGTTTTTTCTTGGTCTGAAACCGGCTTTTTCTTCTTTTCTCTCCCTACAATCTCTTCCCCCCCCCCCCC
>JABFFC010000190.1:0-16048 GCA_013623535.1 Fusarium penzigii | reverse complement strand
TTATAGGGCAATAGCCTATTGTAGAGAAATTCGCAATTTTAACCCCAATACAACTTTATCTCTTTATCTTCTACAAATATTTTAATAAAAAAAAAATGCCACAATTGCAAGAGCCTGCTAAGGCTCTTGCAAATTGCGGCAAAAGATCCTGGCGATTTATTTAAAATTGAATCTTGGTCGGGATCACAAGAGCCTGGCGGCTCCTGTGATCCCGACCAAGATTCCAGGTTCGACCCCTGGCGTGGTCATCACTTTTTGGCCTGCTGGCCGTCATCCACGTCGTCGTGATGGTTGGAGATGACCTTTTGCTGCGTGCGAGGTCTTGGAGGGAGGTTTTGGTCTGTGTGGGAGGTCGCAGTAAGGTATCGAAAGGACCACCATAAGACAGCAAAAGGCGAGGTTGTCTCACGATACTGTTGTTTCTTGTCCTATGTTCGCGTTTTGCAAAGGATTGACGATGCCGTTTCTCAACGGTCGTCTTTCGTCGATGGTGTTCTTGTTGTCTTCGGTCGTTGGCATCGTTGCGACATCCATTCAGAATTCTCTCATTGAACTGTAAGTCTCGTGCTGAAGGCGTACGGACACTGACAGAGTCCTGATTGGGCTTGAATAACGAAAGCATGGTTCGAAGAGAATCTTGTCAAAGAAATATGTTTGCAAATTCGATTGAAGCATTCAGTGAAAGTCCTAGGCATCGTGATCCGGAAGGAAGTAAGACCCTTATGTAATCCCTATGGTCAAACTGCACCGCTTGCTTTCGAGGAAGGACCAGCCCACGTAGTCCCTCCTACCACATCCCAGCTGTACATCACGTTGGTCTTCACAATGCAATGGCTTTCGAAACCGAACTTTGCTAACGTCCAACCTAGCTGCACTTGACCATCATGTAGAGGATAAGAACAGGTAGAAGTAGTATATGATCGACTAGGTGACACCCAAGCCTGACATTGAGGTGGTTCTCAACCAGAGAACTTGGCCAGGCAAATATCCACCCCGTAGTCGTATGGTCGTTAGCTATTCGCTTTCCCAGCTACCAACACGGCAAAAAACCTTCCCGAACGGAATCAGCTCTGCTTATATTGAGATCTAAAACACTAACGAGATAGCGGTTTCACGCCGGAATGGTCTAAAGATGTGATGCTGACTTGTTTGGATTCTTCGTAATTTTTACACGAAGCATGTAAGTGGCAAACCCTAATTGCCCTTCAAACAGACGAGACAGCTGTATCGACATGAGTATCTCATAGTTGCATAGGACCTCGGTTCAGCAGACTTAGCACTCCTTGGAAGTATCTCAAAGATTGGCACAGAAGCTTTTCAATGACGGGCTCGAGAAATAGAATTTCCCTGTCCTGACCGGCGCACTTGAGGTTGCAATTTTCCATCTCTTGTGCATGTTGCATAGCAATATGTTTGTTATTTTCTGACTCTTATACTTCCTGAGTAGCGTCTCCGATTGTTTCGTTACTATATCACGAACCGTCATAAGTCGACCATAGTCAAATCGGTATTCACATTCCCCCTAAATCCGAATGACAATGAGTTCGATCTGTGGCCATTGTTTTGTGTTGTTGATCAGCCATCTCTCATGTCCTTATACTTATACCTGTAGTTGTTAACATGGTGGTAATGAACGTATTTATTACCTCGCAACAAGAACAACACAAACCTCAGAAAACCAGTGCAACCGAAAGTGTTGAATTAAGTGATGACTACCGCAAAAACAATGTCTACTGAATCAGTCTGATCAACACTTTGTTGGATTATATAATTTTCGACGTCGCTGTTGATCCTAGTGTTCAGCTCTCGTCTCAAGCACATGATTGGCTGGACGATTCCAACAAAATGCGCTTTCTTCAACTGACTACCTACCTACCTTAGATTTCGGAGCCGCGTCAAGCACAAACCAACTAACGTAGTTCACTTAATCACCCACGTTACGTGCCACGCTCCTTTGTCGCAATCCGCGCTCGACACGAGTTATCGCATCGACAACGTCCTCCACCATCGTCATTACCGCATCGCGTACATCTCACGTCCTTTGTATCATTCTGCTCCGCCCACGATCCGTCGCGCCTTCATCAACATACCATCTAAATAATTATTTCACCCCCAACGTGCTGCCGAGGCAGCCATGTACAACGCCGGATATGGTTTCGGCAACAATGCTGCCCCTTTTAATAACGCTGGCCAGCAGCAACCTGGGGGGCAGCAGGCCATGTACGGTCAGCAGCAGCAGTTTGCGGGCATGACTCCCCAGGGGGCTTTTGCGCAGGGCGCGAATCCTCAGATGATGGCTGGAGGTCCTGGGATGATGCCCAATGCTGCGATGCAGCAGATGGCAGCTAATGGTCAGAGTAAGTATTGATGGAATCACGATTCTGCACTACGGACGCGTTGCAGGTGTTTGAACATTCTGCTAACTACTGGATAGTGGCAGCATATCAACAGCAATTTCCCGGCGCATCGTACGGCCAGGTTGTGCCTTCGTCTGTCAGCCCTCAAAACTTTGCTCCGAATTATATGATGGCCGGTGGTATGCAGGGTTTTCCTATGGGTCAAGGCATGACACAGCAGCAACAACATCAGTTGATGCAGCGTATGCAACAGCAGCAGCAGCAGCAGCAACAACAACAACAACAGCAGCAGCAGCAACAACAACAACAACAGCAGCAGCAGCAACAACAACAGCAGCAGCAGCAGCAACAACAACAGCAACAACAGCAACAGCAACATCAACAACATCAGCAGCAACATCAACCTCAACCTCAACAACACCAAGCTGCCAATGCTGCCGCCATGGCTCAAGTCTCGACCCCTCAGAGACCACCAAGTGCTGCTCACGGCACGCCGAACAATGCCTTACCTTCGCAACAAGCACAATTCCCGACCCCTCAGCCCCCGTCACAAAACCATACGCCTACGAACCAGCATCAACAGGCGATCCAACAACAACCACAAATCCCGCCCCAGCAAGTTCAACAACCAACGGGCGCCGTATCGACACCCCAAACACCGACGTTCTCATCAAAGCAAGGACCGTTAGCAAATGGAGGAATGGTAGGAACACCGGCAAGCCCTGGACAGGATCCACGGGACAAGGAGCGTTTCGCGTTACTGTTGGACATCAACCATGAGCTCCTCTACGAATGTGTTCAGATCCAGGCCACGTTGCAGGAGTTGAAGAAGGAACGCTCTGTAGTGGGCGGTGACAAGAAACCCACGGACGAGGAAAACTCATTGCAGCAGGACTACGTACAGTGAGTAACCGTTTCGGAGGTGTGAATTATACTAACAATGCCAGGTGTTTGGGACGGTTAAAGGCCAATCTCCAGTATATGGCATCACTGGCAGATCGCAAACCCGAAGTCAAGCCACTACCTTGTCCAGCATTCCTAAGTGCCCCCCCTCTAAATCTTTCGTTTAGACTGCGAGCTCCAGCGATTGGCGCAGAGGGTGCGGACAAGATCGATCCCGTTGCAGATAGAGAAGAACGCGACAGGACCATCAAGAGCTTCTACTCGAGACTTCAGGCCATGTTTCCTGGACTCGATCCGTCCAAGGAGCCTATATATCATCTACCGACTCAGCCAGGACAAGGTCAAAAGATGGGGAATCCAGGAATGAGCCAGGCCAGCCCTACGTCTCAAAAGACGCCCCAGATGACAAGTATGGGAGCTCCCCCGATGCCCAACACGGGTATGAATTAAAAGCAAGCTTGACTGGAGTTTGGGAAGACATGCATTCCTGGAGTTGATAAATGGACACTTGGGAGTTTCGGTTGGGGATACCTGTATTGCATAGGTGTATTGTGAATATCAAGACTGTATGATATGAGTGATTTGAGTGATACGAATCAAGCTTGATTTATTTGTGTAATCAAATCGTTGGTGTGTCTGTCATGTGCCTTTACTACTACACACTGTTTTGGTGGGGGTTCATCATAGCAATGACGTTGGCAGATGCGATCTCGGCACAAGCTTTTGTATCAAGTAAAGTCATGACAAAGATTATTGGCTCGGAAGATGGTAGAGAGCCCACAGCACGAAAGGAAGGCTGTAGGAGGAAAGAGAAAAAGTTTTCTTGTCTCTTCTTTGGTAATTGATGGGCAAGCTTGGTTCATTTGTCGTGAACTAATACGGCTCTAGTTACGCTTGGTTGCGGCCCATCGAGTTCCGGCAATCAGTGAGGCCGAGCTACACCCACAGTAGTCAAGGCTGCTGTGAATGAACGACTGCATATCAACCTGACTCGTTAATTTCCTTCGTATTTTTTTCTCTCTTCCTTTTCGTCTGAGGTCTTGATGAAAACATTGGCCATTTGGTATAGCTGGTTGGCGTGAATATGCTGAAAACGTTGGCTGGTTAAACACATGTCAGCCATGTTTCTGACTGTATCTTCACCATGACAACTCCCAGCCACTTGCTCACCATTCTTGGCTCTTGTTCTCAACATCAAATCTAGACGACCCCCAGTCAAAAAGTCTGACCGCCGATCTTGTAGTATATGAGCCGGGTAGTATTCGGTACAAGTTCTACCAGCACTAGGCCTAACAAAATCCAGTCCCTCCATGCCTGCACATCAACCCATGATAGAACCAAGTCACACACATTTTTAGCTGTGGAGAAGAGGGAAAAATAGAGCAGAAGAAAAAAATAGGTACAACAAGCCTTGGAGTGAGAGAGGCTCGGCCAAGGTAAAGTGGGGGACATCGCGTTAGCGTTTCTGCAAGGTCCCTTGAACCACTGGGATTGGACATGATTGGGGAGATGTAAGCCAATTGTCCAATGAGAACCTCGCACTGTTTCCGCACTAGAGGCCCTGCGGGGGTTAAAAAAAAAGTTGATGCGCTGAGACGTCCCTACAGACTGAAGGGGAAGGGAAAAAAAAAAAAAAAAAGTTTCAAGAACCGCATCCGTCGACGTCTGACTTTCTCTTCCATTTTCCTCCTTTCAAACCCTCGCGCTCAACCTCACCGGCTCCCTTTCCCCCTCTACTGTTAACGAGGCTGATGATTGCGAGGTAGCTTCTGACCTGACCAGGGGAGCTCTGAGAACGAGTTTTCTTGCCAGCCGTCGCTCGCAATCTCGCTATCCTCTCATAAACGAACCCCTCCGTCTTGTGCCCCGCGTTCCATCTCTGGGGTCTTGATTTCTTCCGTCTTTTCTTCACTTCCACACAATCACATACAAAATGCCTTCGACTCCTCTACCTCCGGCCTCGGCTCGCGAGGCTGGTTCTGAGGATGATGGCCAGATCTGCCTTGAGCTCGAGGATGGCTCTACCTACCAGGGTTACAGCTTCGGTGCTAAGAAGAGCATTGCTGGAGAGCTCGTCTTCCAGACGGGCATGGTGGGCTATCCTGAGTCCGTGACGGATCCCTCGTATCGAGGCCAAATCCTCGTCATTACTTTCCCTCTTGTTGGAAACTATGGCGTTCCCTCTCGCGAGGCTTTCGATGAGCTCCTCGGCGATCTGCCTGCTCATTTCGAGTCGTCCCAGATTCACATTGCTGGTCTGGTGACTGCCTCGTACTGCGGCGAGGATTACTCCCACTTCCTCGCTACCTCTTCCTTGGGTACCTGGCTCAAGGAGCAGGGTGTTCCCGCCATGTACGGTGTCGACACCCGAGCCTTGACCAAGAAGATCCGTGAGAAGGGTTCCATGCTGGGCAAGATGCGCCTTGAGGTTACTGGACTTACCAACGGTACTTCCAATGCCCTGGTTGACGCTCCTCTTGCTGCCACCCCTCTGGACCACTTTGAGGAGATTGACTGGGTCAACCCCAACACCAAGAACCTCGTTGCTGAGGGTAAGTCCCCCGACACCACGGTCTGAAAACATGCTCATTTTGTAGTCTCCATCAAGGCCCCCAAGCTCTACAAGCCTCCTCAGTCGGTGGCTCGCAAGCACCCCTCCGGACGTACCATCCGTGTGTTGTGCCTCGACGTCGGTATGAAGTACAACCAGCTTCGATGCTTCCTCAAGCGCGGTGTCGAGGTTCTCGTCTGCCCTTGGGACTATGACATTGCCGCTGCCACCGACGAGTATGATGGTCTCTTCCTCTCCAACGGTCCTGGTGACCCCGCTACCCTCGAAACCACCGTCAAGAACATCGCCGCTGTTCTCGAGAAGAACAAGACTCCCGTCTTTGGTATCTGCCTGGGTCACCAGCTACTGGCCCGCGCCACTGGTGCCAGCACCATCAAGATGAAGTTTGGTAACCGCGGCCACAACATTCCCTGCACAAGCATGGTGACCGGAAAGTGCCACATCACCTCCCAGAACCACGGTTTCGCCGTCGACTCCTCGTCACTGACGAACGGCTGGAAGGAGCTGTTCGTCAACGCCAACGACGGTAGCAACGAGGGTATCATGCACGGCGAGAAGCCTTACTTTAGTGTGCAGTTCCACCCCGAGAGCACTCCCGGTCCCCGCGACACCGAGTTCCTCTTTGATGTCTTCATCAACACCATTGCCGACTGCGCAGAGAACCCTGCTCTCCTGCAGGCCCCCGTCAGCTTCCCCGGTGGCACCATCGAGGAGAACGAGCGCCTCCACCCTCGCGTCTCTGTTCGCAAGGTCCTTGTCCTCGGCAGTGGTGGCCTGAGCATTGGCCAGGCCGGTGAGTTCGACTACTCTGGTAGCCAGGCCATCAAGGCTCTGAAGGAGGAGGGCATCTACACTGTCCTGATCAACCCCAACATTGCCACCATCCAGACGTCCAAGGGTCTGGCCGACAAAGTCTACTTCCTGCCTGTCAATGCCGACTTCGTCCGCAAGGTCATTAAGTACGAACGTCCCGATGCCATCTACGTCACCTTTGGTGGACAGACCGCTCTGCAGGTCGGTATCCAGCTCAAGGATGAGTTTGAGGAGCTCGGCGTCAAGGTTCTGGGTACTCCCATCGATACCATCATCACCACCGAGGACCGTGAGCTCTTTGCCCGAAGCATGGACTCCATTGGCGAGAAGTGCGCCAAGTCTGCCTCCGCCAACAACATTGATGAGGCCATGGAGGCTGTCAAGGGCATTGGCTTCCCGGTCATCGTGCGTGCTGCCTACGCCCTCGGTGGTCTGGGCAGTGGTTTCGCCAATAACGAGAAGGAGCTTCTCGATCTCTGCAACAAGGCTTTTGCCGCCAGTCCCCAGGTTCTCATCGAGCGCAGTATGAAGGGCTGGAAGGAGATTGAGTACGAGGTTGTTCGTGATGCTCAGGACAACTGTATCACTGTCTGTAACATGGAGAACTTTGATCCTCTCGGAATTCACACTGGTGATTCCATCGTTGTCGCACCCTCGCAGACGCTCTCTGATGAGGATTATAACATGCTGCGAACAACCGCAGTCAATGTCATCCGACATTTGGGCGTCGTTGGAGAGTGCAATATTCAGTATGCCCTGAACCCCTTCTCCCGCGAGTACTGCATCATCGAGGTCAACGCTCGTCTCTCTCGTTCGTCTGCCCTTGCCTCCAAGGCTACCGGCTACCCCTTGGCCTTCATCGCCGCCAAGCTCGGTCTCGGTATCCCTCTTAAGGAGATCAAGAACTCCGTCACCAAGGTCACCTGCGCCTGCTTTGAACCTTCGCTCGACTATGTCGTTGTCAAGATGCCTCGATGGGATCTCAAGAAATTCACTCGCGTGTCCACCCAGCTTGGCTCTTCCATGAAGAGTGTTGGTGAGGTCATGAGTATCGGCCGGTCGTTCGAAGAGGCCATCCAGAAGGCCATCCGAGCCATTGACTTCCACAACCTGGGCTTTGGCGAGACCAAGGCTCTGATGAGCATTGACGACGAACTCCAGACTCCCTCTGACCAGCGTCTGTTTGCCATTGCTAATGCCATGCACGAGGGTTACACTGTCGACAAGATCTGGGAGCTCACCAAGATCGACAAGTGGTTCCTCCGCAAGCTCAAGGGACTGAGCGACTTTGCCAAGAACATGACTGGTTACAGCACCACGGACATCTCTAAGAGCCCCTCGATCCTGTTGCAGGCCAAGCGACTTGGCTTCAGCGACCGACAGCTTGCCAAGTTCTGGAGCTCCAACGAGATTGCTGTCCGCCGCATGCGTCTGGATGCCGGTATCCTGCCCTTTGTCAAGCAGATCGATACCGTTGCTGCCGAGTTCCCCGCCTTCACCAACTACCTCTATATGACGTACAATGCGTCGGAGCACGATGTCAGCTTTGATGACCACGGTGTCATGGTTCTGGGTTCTGGTGTCTACCGTATCGGTTCCTCAGTCGAGTTCGATTGGTGCTCTGTCCGCGCCATCCGAACTCTGCGAGCCACTGGTTTCAAGACCATCATGGTCAACTACAACCCCGAGACCGTCAGTACCGACTACGACGAGGCTGACAAGCTCTACTTTGAGAACATCAACCTCGAGACCGTTCTGGATATCTACCAGCTCGAGAACTCGAGCGGTGTCCTCGGCGCCATGGGTGGCCAGACCCCCAACAACATCGCCTTGCCCCTGCACCGCGCTGGTGTCAAGGTTCTGGGAACCTCTCCTGAGATGATTGACAATGCCGAGAACCGATACAAGTTCTCTCGTATGCTTGACCGCATCGATGTTGACCAGCCTACCTGGAAGGAGCTGACAAGCTTTGCCGAGGCCAAGGCCTTCTGTGACAAGGTCTCGTATCCCGTGCTTGTCCGACCCTCGTACGTCCTCTCCGGTGCGGCCATGAACACGGTCTACTCCGAGAAGGATCTCGAGAGCTACCTTGCCCAGGCTGCTGAGGTTTCCCGTGAGCATCCCGTTGTCATTACCAAGTACATCGAGAACGCCAAGGAGATTGAGATGGACGCCGTCGCTAAGGACGGTGTCGTTGTCGGCCACTTCATCTCTGAGCACGTCGAGAACGCCGGTGTCCACTCTGGTGACGCTACCCTGATCCTGCCACCCCAGGATCTGGAGGACACCACCATCAACCGCATCGTGGAGGCTACCCGCAAGATCGGTGCTGCTCTCAATGTCACCGGTCCCTTCAACATCCAGTTCATCGCCAAGGACAATGACATCAAGGTCATTGAGTGCAACGTTCGTGCTTCTCGATCGTTCCCCTTTGTGTCCAAGGTCATGGGCGTTGATCTGATCGAGATGGCCACCAAGGCCATCATGGGTCAGCCCTTCCAGGAGTACCCTCCCACCGATCTCGCCCCTGACTGCGTCGGTATCAAGGTTCCCCAGTTCAGTTTCTCCCGTCTCTCTGGTGCTGATCCCGTCCTGGGTGTCGAGATGGCCTCCACTGGTGAGGTTGCCTGTTTCGGCGTTGACAAGAACGAGGCCTACCTCAAGGCCTTGATGTCTACTGGTTTCAAGATCCCCAAGAAGAACATCCTGCTCTCTATCGGTTCCTATAAGGACAAGCGTGAGATGCTCCCCTCTGTGCAGAAGCTGGAGAAGCTCGGCTACAAGCTCTTTGCCACTTCTGGCACGGCCGATTTCCTCCAGGAGCACGGCGTCCAGGTTCAGTACCTTGAGGTCCTTGGCAAGCACGAGGACACCAACTCCGAGTTCTCGCTCACCCAGCACCTGGCCAAGAACACCATCGACCTGTACATCAACCTGCCCTCCAACAACAAGTACCGCCGTCCTGCCAACTACATGAGCAAGGGTTACCAGACTCGTCGTATGGCCGTCGACTACCAGATTCCTCTGGTCACCAACGTCAAGAATGCCAAGATCCTGGTCGAGGCCATCGCTCGTCACTTCGAGCTGGACGTGTCCAAGAGAGATTACCAGACCAGCCACCGCACCGTTGTTCTTCCTGGTCTGATCAACATTGCCGCGTTTGTCCCCGGCATCGTGTCTCCCGACAGCCAGGACCTCCAGACCGTGACCAAGGCCTCCATCTCGGCCGGTTTCAGCATGATCCGCGTCATCCCCTTGGGCGTTGACGGTGCCATCACCGATGCTCTCACTCTCAACGTTGCTCAGCAGAACAGCCGACGTGGTGGTTTCTGCGACTACAACTTTTCCGTCGCCGCCACCTCTGACAATGCGGACCAGATCAGCCACGTCACTGGCGAGGTTGGATCTCTCTTCATTCCCTTCAACCACCTCTCTGGCAACATCAGCAAGACGGCTGCTGTCACGGCTCACTTTGACGCCTGGCCCACGCACAAGCCCATCGTGACTGATGCCAAGCAGACTGACCTGGCTTCGATCCTTCTCCTGGCCAGTCTTCACAACCGTCGCATCCACGTCACCTCGGTCACCAACCGCGACGATATCAAGCTTATTGCGCTCAGCAAGAAGAAGGGTCTGCAGGTCACTTGCGATGTCTCGGTCTACTCTCTCTACCTGACCCGTGAGGACTACCCTGAGTGCGAGCGTCTTCCCACTGCTGCTGACCAGCAGGCTCTGTGGGAACACCTGTCCACCATTGACGTGTTCTCCATCGGAAGTCTGCCCTACCGCCTGGCCACCTCTCTTGGCCACAAGGGGGACCCCTCGATGGGTATCGCCGAGACTCTGCCCCTTCTGTTGACTTCTGTCTCTGAAGGCCGCCTGACCGTCGACGACATCAAGGCTCGCATGTACACCAACCCCATCGAAATCTTCGAGCTTCATGAGCAGGTTGGCACCACCATCGAGGCTGAGATTGACCGTCCCTACACCGTCCACTCTGGCGAGTTCTGGACCCCCTTCGAGGGCCGCCGCCTGTGCGCTTCGGTCCAGCGTGTCACCTTCCAGAACACCACCGTCTGCCTCGACGGCGAGGTCCTGGACGTGGCACCTCAGGGCAAGGACATGTCGGCTCACATCATCCCCCCTACGTCGCCTGCCGTCAAGCCGACCACCTCGATCGCCCAGGTCACCGAGTCTCCTCAGGCCCGCCGCCTGTCCATGCTCGGCGGCATGAAGCCCCTGAACCGACTCCGCGGTGTTGACGCCTCCACCCGAAGCGCCGACGAGCTTGCTCCTCCTCTGCAGCTGCAGCCCGCCGTCAGCACGTCGATCCAGCAGCTCGTGTCGCAGCCCTCTGCGTTCAAGAACACCCACGTCCTGTCCGTCAAGGCCTACAGCCGTGCCGACCTGCACCTGCTCTTCACCGTGGCCCAGGAGATGCGACTTGGTGTTCAGCGTGAGGGTGTCCTCGACATCCTCCGCGGCCGTGTCCTGACAACGCTCTTCTACGAGCCCTCGACCCGCACGTCGGCCTCCTTCGACGCCGCCATGCAGCGTCTGGGTGGCCGCACCATCCCCATCGCCACCTCGCACTCTTCTGTCCAGAAGGGTGAGACTCTCCAGGATACCCTGCGAACCCTGGCCTGCTACGGCGATGCCATCGTCCTCCGTCACCCCAACGAGGACAGCGTCCACATTGCTCAGAAGTACAGCCCCGTCCCCGTGATCAACGGTGGCAACGGAAGCAAGGAGCACCCCACCCAGGCCTTCCTGGATCTCTTCACCATCCGTGAAGAGTTGGGTACCGTCCAGGGCCTGACCATCACCTTCCTGGGTGATCTTCTCTACGGACGACCTGTCCACTCGCTGGTCTACCTGCTCCGACACTACCAGGTGCAGGTTCAGATCGTGTCCCCCAAGGCCCTGGCCCTTCCTGCCAAGGTCCGTGAGCAGCTGGTGGCATCCGGCCAGCTTCTCTGCGAGTCCGAGACCCTGACTCCTGAGATTCTTGCCCGCAGCGACGTTCTCTACTGCACTCGCGTCCAGCGTGAGCGCTTCCCTACGCAGGAGGAGTACGAGCGCGTCAAGAACTCGTACCGCGTGGACAATGCCTCACTCCAGCACGCCAAGAGCTCCATGATTGTGCTGCACCCTCTCCCTCGAAATGAGGAGGTTGCCGAGGAGGTTGACTTTGACCAGAGAGCCGCCTACTTCCGACAGGTAAGACATCTTTATCCATTCACAGAACCAGACTAACAAAACACAGATGAGATATGGCCTCTACTGTCGCATGGCTCTTTTGGCGTTGGTTATGGCTGATTCTTAAGGATAAAAGTTGTGATATAATGTTTGATTTTTTTAGCCGGTAGAAATGGTTGCGATGCAAGCATTCCATCCAAGTTTATGCCCGTGATGTGGAATGATAGATGTGTAAGCGACTCACGTCGTATGTGTATGTTAAATGTATATCCGTACGTGTATTTATTTATTTTATATACATTAATAAACGTATTTCTTGTATTTGTATGTGTATGTGTACGTATGTTGTGTGTGTGTGTGTGTGTTCTGTGTGTATCTGTATGTATCTGTATGTATCGTGGCGTGTATGTGGCTATGATCCACATGAATGTAAATGTCATCACCCCACCAAACTCTCACCATCACATCATTTCGATGCGTTTCACAAGAGTTGCTTCTTTCTTTTCAACAGCAAAAATGGCTCTTCATCCTCCAGAGGCTTCAAAGCTTATATGTATGTCTTGAATGCATGTCACTGTTTGAGCATCGCTGACATTTCAGTCGCCCCCGCTGGGTCGGAGGCTCATGGTCAGGCTGAGCAGTTTACAAAGGGAAAGCTTGTGAGGTCTGATCTTGATGATTCGCCCATTTCTCAATTCCACAAATGGTTCGCGCAGGCACAGAATAAGGAGTCTGGCGTAGCTCATCCGGAGTCGACGACCCTATCAACGGCATCCCTCCCATCTGGCCGTGTCTCGTCCCGTACCGTCTACCTTAAAGAGCTGGACCCCCGCGGATTCGTCATCTACTCCAACTTTGGCACATCCCGCAAGGCAGCGGACCTAGCTACAAACCCGCAGGCGGCACTCCTCTTCTTTTGGGAACCTCTCCAACGACAGGTTCACGTTGAGGGGAAGGTGGAGAGACTATCAAGGGAGGAGAGTCAGACATACTATAATACGCGTGTCCGAGGAAGCAGACTTGGTGCGTGGGCAAGTCGACAGAGTCAAGTTCTCGAGCCGCGCGGGGAGGGTGATGATGGGAGGGCTCAGCTGGAGGAGTGGGTGAAGGAGGTGGAGGAGAGATTTGAGGGGAAGGATGATATACCAGTTCCCGAATTCTGGGGAGGGTTGAGGATTGTGCCGGATAGGATGGAGTTTTGGCAGGGGAGGGAGAGCAGATTACATGATAGGTTTGTGTATGAGAAGAGAGGGGAGGGATGGGAAGTCAAGAGGTTGAGTCCTTGATGACATTTCTGTCTGGTGACTAGATAAAGCGTAGACGATCAAGACCAGTCATAAACAAGTAGGTGCAACCTTTTTTTCATTGTCGCATGTGATGAACGCCCCATGATCTGAGTTGAAGAGTTTCAGAAATGCCGATCTTCAGTTATCCAGCATTATTAGTTATGCATTGTACAACTTTCCGTCAGGACTACCTAGAGATGCATGCATAGTGGCCGTGGGGAAACGGACATGTTAAGATCCCGTTGGGTCAGCTATGACCTCCATGTACGTATGAGGTGCAGGCATGAGGGAAATATCGACATGGGTTAGAAGAATCCACAAGTTTGGACGCAGTCTGAGTAAGATGTGAAGAATGGTTGATGTTGAGGGTTCAGATACATGGATCAAGTAAGTTGTGCGAGGCTGAATTTATTGATGCGATGCAGTAATTATTGAACAGGTAATCTTGACATGTTGGATGATTGAGATTGAGATTGAAATTGAGGGGAGCAATTGTTGCATGTACTCTGTACGTACAGTATGATCCGAGGTTAGTGAAGCGGTGAGATCCCCGCCTTGTCCCATGTACCGGTAAAGGTAAAGGCAGAGACAATGGACCGGTTCTGGTGGCTTCAAGATTCTATAACGGGGGGGAGTCAAGGTTTAATGATCCAGAATGAGATGGTCAACATCTAGAAGAGACGATAGATTCTTGTCTATTTTCTTGTCCTTTCTCCGGCGGGTAATTATTGATGTGGCTTGCTGGTCGAGGCCTTGTCCAAGTACTAGCGTCACGAAGCTGAAGAGTTGAATGGCTTTTCGTTGTATTGTTACGTGAGATGGTGTTTTCAATCAACAATGTAAACAGTGATATCAGTTGAAGGGAATCACCCTTCACTTCAACCTTTACAGACACCTTCACGGACACATCCAGGGACACCTTCAGGGACACCTTCAGGGGAAGCAATAACCATGATCCCTACCTCAGCACTGACTTTAGTGTCTAATCCTTAGATCAGTCAGATCCCCAGCCGCCCCATGCGAACACTCTTAGGCGGTTAGCTCGGACTATTTCCATTTGGCGTGTGAGCGTGTCTAACTAAATTGGTGCCTGACGTGATGAAGAGGATGAAGAGCTGAGATGAGAGAATATAAGCACGAGAGAATAAGAAGAGAAGAAGAAGAAAAAAACCTGAATCAAGTCAGCCTTGGAGGCGTCAAGCCCAGTTTGACTGGAATGTTACTAGCTTGATTGTCTATCGACGGGTGAAATTACAACGTGCATCGATACAGTCAGTACATTGCCAGGTGGCTGGGTACTGTCGGTAAGGAGCTGGATTGAATACCGTATTGAATTCTCGAAATGACGATCATGTTTACGGTCGGAAGCAGGGGAAGGACATGGACAAGCAGCGGAGAGGGAGCAGAAAAGGGGGAGGCTTTTGTCGGACAAGAGCTCGGCATTGTTTTTCACTCTCGCTTCTTTTTCTGGACTAGGTCCACTTGTGCTTGTGTGCTTGGGTGACGTACCACAATAAATAATAAATACGAAGACGGGAGCGAGGAAAGATGGAATCATGTGATATGATCAATGATCCAAGTGGCATTTACATCTTGACTGCTAACCGTTGT
Organism: Fusarium penzigii; assembly: GCA_013623535.1. Classification (NCBI taxonomy): domain Eukaryota; kingdom Fungi; phylum Ascomycota; class Sordariomycetes; order Hypocreales; family Nectriaceae; genus Fusarium; species Fusarium penzigii. The sequence goes on along the minus strand of JABFFC010000190.1, from coordinate 1,307 downwards.
TTCTTGCCAATCGTTCTGTGAAAATCCAGACGATCAGAGTGGCGTCTAGTCTTGTTTGATCGTTCCGTCGGGAAAGATCTCGGATTGTTCTCTTGTCTGATACCGGTATCGAGATCAAAAGTCCCCGAGACAACTGTCCTTGGCCTTTGTACCAGTATCAATGTATTATGTATTAATGTATTAATGTTCGTGGCTGCACGGTTTCAGTTGATGATGTGGGATTTGAGTTGCTGGACTAGACTGTAACTTTGACCGTTTCTACCTTTGCCAAGTTCTGTCCGCATAGGCCTAACGGTTGATGTCCGTCATTGAGTGAATAGTATTGACGTAGAGAAACCCTCCAAGTTGTGCGAATTTTGTTCATCTTTACTTGAACTAGTCAGGAACAAGCCCAAGGGCAATTAACCTTGTTGTTAACTGAGATGGAGGGCACAAAGATCATCCTGCCTTGATTTGGGCATTAGCCACGCGACGGTTGTAGTCATAGCCAGAATCATAGTCAATCATTCAGTCAACATTTGAAGATGACCATCAATACAATTGTCATGATTTACATTTTACATTCTACTATGTACATACAACCTGCTCAAGGTCACCAAAAATAACAATCCATCGTCTCATCGACGGTCGCCACGACCTCCACATGTCTGTGCAGTATCCATGCTGGTGATTCCCTGTCATGCCCCTGACAAGTCCCTGTTAGCATGTCCTACCATATTCTATGCCTATGTCTCTGCAGGACCCAATAAAAGAAGAAATAACAAGCTGATGACGGCCGATTCCGAAGTAAATCAGGAGCAATTGTCACGGGTTTATAAGAATGTAGAAATCAAAATGTTACAGTACAGTATTACTGAAGAGAACAAAATGTGTCAAATACCTTCACATCTCATATCTAACCTGTTTCTAATCACCAGCCAGCCCCTTCCATCCACATCACCGCCTTGACCATCTAACAAAGAATAAAAATCCCGACACAAAAAAAGGCTTGCACCATTTACCGCCTAGGCATAATACTCCTCAGCACTCACCACCCACCACACACCACACACCACCCACCCCGGCCAATCCACACCACAACCACTGTAACCAAAACTCAGCCTTACTATTCCTGGTGCAAAACAACAGGGGCACCCTGAAAAAACTACACACACCAAAAACCTTCTCCACCTTTGCTTCTGCTTGTCCTTGTCCTTGTTCCTTCTTGGCTCTCGTCCCTCGCTGCAGGTTGTACGTACTTTCACCTCCATACAAACATTCATCTCTGTATATAACCTGGCCCCTCCCCCCCCCCTTCACCTCACCCT
>JABFFC010000189.1:0-35220 GCA_013623535.1 Fusarium penzigii | reverse complement strand
ATTCAACGACAGTACAATGGCCTTTAAGGGACAACCATTGTCAGTTCAGCCTAGGATTCGCTCTCACAATGAGCCGAATAGAACGTGAAGAACAGGCCATATGAAATGTATTTTAGTTATTTTGTTTGTTGACGAAAATATCAGATGTACTTTCAATATATAGCCTATAGTTTTTCTCTAGAAACGCTTTTCTTGAATAAGAACATGCTGATAATAGCAAAATTATTGTTTCTATTAAGAACTTATGAATATATTTAAAGTTTTGAAGGCGAATAATACAATTTAGTAAAGAGCTAAGACCTGACCTTGGCAGGATTGAGCGGTTAGGATGGGTAGAAGGAAATCTACCTAAATAATATGAAGTCACTAACCTAGAGTGCTGAAGCCTGATTCAAAGCCGGTATGTCATCACGTGGGTTAGATTCAAGCCTGGCTTCTGGGCAGTATTAGGTTAAATGAATGGCAGCCAGAGTTTCAGACGACTGACTGCATCCATGTCAATACCCACATTCGTGAATCCAATAGCTTGATGATTGTAAGTAGGAGAGCTAGTCTTTACATTACCCTATACGCATAGTATTTCCTGCCAATCCAACATATACTTAGCCACGTGCCACCTCTAAATCCCTTCCCATCTCTGTTGTGCCAGCATCGGCATACTCAATCAATTAGTGACGAGGAGAAGAGCAGCTGTGAGGTCGTGTAACGTCAGCTCATCTAACAAGGTCAAGTCAGGCAGCATTGAGCGTGAATGTGTGAATATATATGTTCAGAGTTCAAGCCTCTATCGTTTAGCGAAATACACAGAAGGATGAGTCACTCCTGATGAGCATTTTAATTAAGGCTCCGCTCCCCTGTAAAGGCGTCGTGGTTCAGAGTATTGAAGTGGCGGGATTACCATCGTTAACAAAGGTCCCACTGCTTTTTCTCAAGCTGCCGTAAATATCGTTGGTATGTTTGTTAATCGGCGGACTTCTCTACTGGCCCTCTTGACAACGTGCCGAGTCATTCATGGACATTCCATCAAAAGATTGTGTAAACTACTCGCTACTGCCTGCGATATCATGCTTCGGATATGCTCTAGATGTGGAAACCAAGGTGTGGCAATACGTGCCTTACGTGACATCTGTGCCGCTGGTCAATGGAAAACAGAGGCTCAGGAACGGCTTACATACCGTCGATGCCTCGAAAATCACTGGACTACACCGTTTTCACTTGCAGTAGCGAACCCGAACCTTGGACTCAATATCGTCAATTTCTTCCTGGAGAAAGAATATCCTACCGATCGACCTGAGGACTTTCTTAGCAGAAGTGTATTAGAGGACGCAGTTCTTTCGAAGCGCGTTGACATTGTCAATCTTCCGATAGAGCGAACAGGATCGACGAAATACTATGAGGACTGTCTTGCCCTCTCAGTCGTTATCGGTTCCGAAGAGTTGGTCGATTTATTCTTATCCCTGGATTGCAGCGGCAAAGTCGTCTTGAGAAAGGGCTGGGTACCACAATTACAAATGAATGATACCATGATTCACTTCTTACGCGACCGTAGCCTCACACTATCCGAGGAGTACGCCATGTATCCTCCCCAGACGTGGATCTCACAACTTGTGTTCGGACGATTTTTGAACTCAAGGCTGAGAAGCTCCCGGATGCGCGGTGTCTGACCACATGCAGTGTAGAGACCCCCATAAAGCTGCTCTTCCATCTCGGTGACTTGTTTCAAGTATGCTGCGACAGCAGACCACTTCCAAACGGCATCTCTAGCTTATCCGTTGCTGCCTGCGGTATAGGCATGGTTTGGTACTTTTAAGTATGCTGAGTTGAGCCCATTTTCAGGGTGTTTGACAAAGCTTGACCACGTGCTGCAAGAAGACAGTGTCAAGGTCAAGGTCAAGGACAAAGTTTTGGATCAATATTCATGGTAACAAGCCAAACAAGTCAACCTGCCAAGGACATGATATCTTATTATGTTAAGGTGTTGTACCGACTTGCGGCGTGTTCGTATTCGTCGTCGTGCCCGAGTCTGCAGATGGCTCATCTTCAGAACTACTACTCTCCTCCTCCTCCTCCTCCTCCTCCTCCTCCTCCTCTTCACCTTCGCGTCTGCTAGCCAGTCCGTCCAGAGCCTCTCTTTCTGCTTTCCGACGTGCCGCCTTCTCCAGCCTCTGCTCGTCCATATACTTCTTTATATCATTGTTAATTTGCTTCTTAGACGATGGCGTCGACCGTGTATCCCATCCAAGCTTGGCACTCTGGTCACTCAAATTCATCTCAGAAGTCTTTTCCTTTTCCTTCTCTTCAGGCACGGGCGGTATGACTGGTCTGACTCGGTCAAATGCCGATGCTGTCGCACGTGGACGCAAGTCGAGCTTTATCCTTCGAGTCCTTGGCTCATCGTTTGCAGTCGCAGGCACGGATCGTTTCGAAGCCGTAGACTGTTGGCGATTGGATTCTCGAGCCTTCTCGCGAAATTCGATGATGTTGTTCTCGTTCAACCCAAGAATTGCCTCGAGACACTCGATGGCCAATTCTGCATATGCCATAGGCTCATCTTGATCGGCAGCAGTCGCATCTGGGTCGGTTTGGAGAAGTGACGTGTGGGTTATGTCGTAGAAGGAGATGAGATACTCGAGCATGCGGTGTTGGTTCTCTTTTGTTGGATTCCGCAGCGCGTAAAATTCATTGGCGTTTCGTGGGAAGAGTGATGTGAGTGGCTTAAGGATGCCCTTGGCAGGGTCGTAGGTGATAACAGGGTGAATGGGAAGTAGTGGATTGCGTATTTTGCCGTTCTGGTTCTGTGCGAGGATACGTTGAACGTCAGCTCGGGTCTCGATTACAATGGATTCTACGGTAGTAAGCCGGCTCTCGATGTTCTTAAATTGGACGTCGTGGGCATCAAGACGGACAGTGGCGCGATCCTCAAAGGCTCTTATTTCGTCTCTGGCAGTGTTGACAGATCGCTCGGTTTGGTGCAGCTCTGCCTCGATGAACTTCTGCAGCTGGTGCTGGTCTCTGACGTAGTCGCTGTGTTGGACGTAGTGCGGCATCTTGTTGTGATGCGACGATGCTTGCATGCTGGATTGTGAATTTGATGATGTTAGATGGCGGCGATGAGGTGTCACGCGTCAACACATGGCATCGCGAAATCGGGTGTAGCACGGTTGGCTGTCGGAAATTGCGCGGCTAACACTTTTGCCATGCTTATCTACCCAATCTAATTGTACGATGAATCGCCGAAAATGCCAGTTTACAAGCGGAACAAATTCTCCGGAATCTACCAGGAGTTGTACGTACTGCCTCTCAAGGCAGCAAGCCATCTCGGTTCACACATGTCTTCGCAATTGCATTCGCCTAGCAACTTAGAACCAATTCGTACAGCAGGTCGCGGAGTCTTTAGATCAAAGAAATATTTAATCAATAAATTAGCCATAACAAAACTTTCCGGAAGCCAGTGTCTGACACTTATCTGATGACGATTTTTGTTAGCTGACCAATATTTACTGCCTTAAACTTGAAGCTTCACATTTAGTAAAAATACCCCCATACATATCACAAGCATATAATAAGATCTTAAAATACGTTTTGTATATTTATTTATCGACTTTAGGTCCCTATTGCTGCGATATCTATGTTGAAAGCTGTTGAAGGCTGTGGTAGGGGTGAGTGGCTGTTGTTGTTTGCAGCTCCCTGACGTCAGAACCTAGAAGAACCGCCTAGCGAAAGATCACGTGTGGACTCATCCCACCAGCCAATCACAACCTGATCACCCCAGCATCATCAATGATCACTAGTAAACACCGAAAACCAGACGTGATCTAAATAAGGGACACTCGGTATATAAGACCACAGCCACTACCTCTAGACAGATGTACCACTAGCTATCAATACAACTTGATTACCTCAAGTACCTGCAACACTTCGCACTACTTGACTATTATCAGACGTAACAAATTGTTCAATCATCCTATCGCACCTAGTCAGACCGTCACATCATGACACTAGCCTTCTTTTTATTAGTGATCTAACTTACAAGATTCTTCTCGTTATTATAAGAGTGGCTTTAGTATTTTTCCTTTACCTTATATATCGTCATACTATTAGATCAATATTATGATATATACCTTAAAATAATATAACTTGTTATTATAATAGACATTAGAATAGTTGTATGAGCTCTTTAAGAATCATGTTTGTAATCCTTATTTATTTTTAACTCTAACAATGTAGATTCTATTGTGTTTATATATAAGCTACTAGAATAAAAGCTCAGTATTATATCATCATTCTTATTACGAAGGGTCAATGACGACGTGGCTAGAGTAGGGTGCTGGCCAAAACCTAGGTACACTATGTTAGTGTCTTCGGTGTTAGATCACTTAGTGCTGAGTTGGGGGCTTTTATATATCCGGCCTTTGTCTCTTCTCTTTTTCTTCTTCTTTTCTCTTTACCACCTTGTTCTTTATCGTTATCACTTGAAAAGGAAATACTCAAACTCTTTACCACAGCAGTGGTTTGAGAAACTCATCATATCCAAGGTCCAGATTCCTCGTTGGACAGTCAACAATTGGCTGCCTATGCAATGGCCTCAAAGCAACTCGCGAATAAGGTACACATCCTGTTGTCTTCGTCCATCATGCGGGGCTTTAGTTTTTTTGAGGGAACCTCCACGGCGTACGACACTATCAACAGGATGCTTAATGAAGATAACCAAGATATGAAAGACGAACTGACTAAACGCTGGCGCGACCATAAGCTTCAGGAGCTCTATTTTGTTGGAACATTAGTATGTTCTTATTGATTTGCTTTTATCTTCCCTAGTCTCCCTTGTTAGACGTCTTGTGTCTACCAGATCGTTCACAACTCGCGTCCTGACTTACTTTGTGTCTGTAACAGGGTGCCCTTCTTGCAAGCTGCCTTAGTTCAACGAGCTCCTGGCCAGACGTCCTCCCCAACGGCCAGCTGAAACCCTGGCCTGTGCGCACCCTGTGGTTCAGTGGACTAGTCTTTGCTCTCTTCTCCGTTGTAATCGCAGGCGTCTTGAGTATGCGGCTCCATCGTCTGTCAGCTCACCCCTACGGTCTCGAGCTCATTCGAAACGGTCTTGGTCGAAAAACACAGCCAGGCGACAAAGCTCATACTAGCTGGCTTCAGGTCTACGCTTGGGAGTTTAGTCTTGCGTTTCTGGTACTGGGTGTCATATGCATGGTTGCAGGTATGACAATTCTAGTATGGTCTGGCACTCAGTATGGGCCTTTGAAGCTGAAAAGCAACGGCTGGTGGGACAAGAACTCTAAGGTAAATGAAATTTCTTACGTAAATTTGTCGCACATCTAGATCTACTCTCGCTAACGGTGGTATTCACATAGATGGCAGTGACTTTCACAATTGTACTTGTGTTTGCATTTGCAATTGTAGTCGCATCACAGGCCGCTCTACTAAAGGACAAAACAGAGAAGTCAGTAAACCGAAGGGCAATAAATCTCGAATAATAGTGTATTCTCTTCATTAGATCCATCAGGCTTAGGCTTTTCACAGTATTACCCCAGCTTTGGTGATTTTCTGCCTTTTGTTGTATGGAAGCAACAAGTGACACAGTCCTTGATGCTAGTTTTTCAAATGCAGTGGAAGCAACTGACCAAGGGCATGATACATTGAGGCATGTATTGTCCGATGCCTATGTCGCACGTGCACCACAATCAACACCATTTCCGATGCTTTGTTGCAAACGTTGATCCTAAAACATCAGCTTCGACTGTCCAACGATCTAGGAGCCGGGCTGGTCTGCAACGTCAAAGCGTATATCATCTTCTCTTACCAATCAGGTGATACAGCGGGGGTACCAGCATTATCGTTACATGTCTCCTGGACAAAGTGCCCGGGTTTCTCGAACTAGCTGAGTTACAAAGGCAGGTAAGAATGTTAAAGGGGTCCGGATATTATAGATTGATGCTGACTCGATATAGGGGTGGGAGAACCCTGCTGGCGATCGCCACTTCCATAGATAACGTCGCGCGGCAGACAAGACGGATAAGCAAACATCAAAATATCACCATCGTCTTATGCATTTCTTTCAGGGTATACTTTAACAAGACAAAATCTCTCAGGAATTGTCTCTTGCCGCTAAAATTTTTCAAGTGGCTTGTCGATCCTAGTACCATTGAGCGGGATCCCTAATCGGGGCCTCGCGGCTTAAGTGGCTGGGCTGTGATTTCAGGTCTAGAATTTGTTGCGGATTTTGGATGGGCAGTTCCTGATTCCGCAAGCGCCACAGAGCCGGAAGCAACTGCCGTGATGGGCGCGAGACTAAAACGCATGTTGTAATATTGCAAAGGATTCGACTGAAGCTCTCAGTCCGTGAATGAAATTGCGTATATATTGTGTGATGAATGGCAATTTATGTATTGTTAGGTTTCTCGAACTTGGTTAGGACTTATCAGTGGTGTTTAACCATCAATTGCAATCTCAATTGAGTGCCATTTCCTGTCCACTCTTGCTGGAGCTGCTGTAGCATGGATCAATATGGCGCATGCTGAGGCTTGGCTTGCCACACTTCCAGCCAATTGGCCCCATTTGCTGACATGCGCTCCTGAAAAATCACCAAGAATATGGCTAGTCTGTTCCATAATATTGGAATCGCCAAGGCCCTCCCTATTCAGCTATCCTTGGCACCTGGATGGATTTCAGCCGATGGCCTGATTTTCAATCAGCCTTGTTCCGTCGCATTGGGAAATGATATTCGGATGCCTTGCCAAGGCTTTTTTTCCCTGGTTGTAAAAGTTCCTCACTTCGGATGGCAGTTGTTCCAGATATGATTATGGCATCAGAGGCGCAGTATTGCCAAGAACCTAGCGAAAATAGTCAGTAGTGGCTGCGCAGCAAGTGCCGTCAAAGCAGCGTTTCAGTCTCCTCCTGTGTGAACGTCGATCAGCCTACCGATTAGCAATCATAAAAAGCAGGATTATCGAGCTCCTGGCTTTATACTGTCTACAATTGAAATTCCAACGACCTCACAGTTCTTTACTAGCCCCTACAATGTCAGCCAATATTGATATCAGAACCGGCTTCTGGTTCGATGAGGACAAGCCATGGTTCTCAAAGCTGCTGCTTACTATTCCTAACGCAGAAGCCAACTTTCTAATTGCTGCTATATCATTTCTTCTAGCCTCCTTTATTCTTCCCCTTATATGGAAAACCCTTGTTTTAATCCTTTACATTTCTTATCACACTCGTCCATCTGCTCTTACCTATGAGCTGGAGCAACAACGGATTCTATTCCGAAACGCTCGATCCTCAGCAAATGCTGCAATAGGCCTCACGACAGCGTTCTGGCATTGGAGAAGGCGGACACCTGGAGCTCCTTGGAGAGAGATCTTCCAGTTCTTTGCCCTGCTTGTTTTGGCTGCGGTAGGCGTCATCGTGCTCGGAATATGTGGTATCTTTGTGCCGTCGCTGTTTGCGTCCGATGCATCCGATAATGCTATTGTGCTTGCAAAGGCTGGCTCTTGTGGATTCCTCAAACTTCATGATGCCACGGCTGAGATTGCTGAGGTATCGTCTGCCGCGTCCAGGGAGCTGGATGAGACAACCTTCGCAAGACGTTATGCAGCCCAGTTCTATGGCAATGAGTCTGTCGCTGAAAGGATACAATCCACATTGCCTGTTTTTTCTTTGCCATTTAGGACAGACAACTCAGCGCCGTGCCCTTTCGATGCTCAAATGTGCTTTCCAGGCCCCGGGGAGTCAGTAAACTTTGACACGGGATTGCTTGATTCACACGACCATCTTGGAATCAATGCACGCAAAAAGGATAGAGTCCAGTATCGCTGGAAAACGACCTGTGCGCCGCTGAAGCTTAGCGAAACTATGTTCAATGTAATGAATGAAAGCGAAAGCGGCAATACAAATCTGTATACTGAGTTTTATCTCGGCCCAAGCGAAAACAATTCATACACGTTATCTTGGAGGTTCAGGGATCCTGAGAACCGAATTGGCTACCAGGTACAGTAAGTAGTCCTCTCATTCGTACCCTTACCTCCTTTTGCCAATTCCTTTTATGTTTTCCTTGTTGCTCACCACTTCCCTATCTTCCAGGACTCTATCCTCGTACCGGGGATTGCTCGATACTGGGAACATCTCCTGGGTCCCAATACCTCCGTTAAGGCGTCCGGACGCAGATATAACTTTGGTCTTTATTACCCAAAATCAAATAGGCTACTCTACTATGGTCAATGACACAGTATTTCAAGCTAATGGAACGAGGAAGCGTATTTTACAAACCGGAAACGGCAAGTTATATCTGCCTGACTATAACGCTCGCTTTATTGCCTGTGCAGACCAGCATGAATTTTGTAACCCTACCAACGGGCTTTGTTCTGGACTGGATGGTTTCCTAGGCTCGGTGACGGGACCATTCTCGACCATGTCGACCTCAAAGCAACTAGCAACCGTATTACGGATCCAACATAACGCAGAGGTTTATACTATGGAAAGAAGTCTGAAGGAACTCGGAAGTAACGGTCAGTTGCGCAAGGCGTCGTGGTTCTTTGATGGCATACGTAGACTGACCTTACATATTATTTAGGCTTGATCGCAAACTCTGTCATTGGCAATACAATGCTTGTTTCCCCGGGATTACCTGATGATCAATGGCAACTTGAAACAAGACGCTGGTTCGAGACTGGCCTTGCAAAGCTACAGGCTAACACCAAGAATTTCGCCAATCTACCCTACTCCGATCGGGACTCTATTACATACAAGTTTATACCGGCCGGGAGCCTCACGAATGCTGCGGACCTAAATTCTGAGCTAGACAAGCTATGTTCAAAACAGAGAATCCGGTCAAATGGCCAGGTTCAGAACTTCAATGTGGCCAGCCTCGTAATTCTGGTAGGAGTCAGTTTGATGGCTGTGTTTGTTAGTGAACTGTTGGTCCCATGGGGCATGGAACGATTTTGTCAGGCGGCTTACAAAGAGTGGGAGGCCGATGGGCTACTTGGGGTTTGGAAAAAGTATATTGACCCTCAGCAGCAAAGGCGATGGGTTAAAGACAAGCACGAGATCTATGTTATCATGGAGGACTCACCCGAAGAAGTTGGATTAGTTAGCAGACCAAGCAAGTAGAGGAGTAGTGCAAACTGAGAGTTGGTTACCAGTATCTAAGAGAGGTTCCCAGATATTTTAAACAGCAAGTCATATATAGGCGATAGATCAAAGCAATTAAGACTTAAAAACATACTCTGTAGAGACCATTCTCTTAATCGGTAAGGAGTCTAGTAATTGATAACCAAATCAACCTGAGTAGAGTGGGTTTATTGACCCATTTTAAACCTAGTAGTGTTGATTATTGTCAGGGTGTAGGTGCATCTTTGCCAGAGTCAATAGATGCAGTCTTTAACCTGTTATATCTCCATCAATTAGTCGTTTTTTCTATCCTGAACTTATCCCTATAATAGCAATTGTCTTATTATTGAATTTGGTGTAGGTGTCTGCTGCATTAACTGCTATTCGTGACTACAGAATTTCCAGATAATGCGCTTGATCGTTGTACGCGATAGCTGACCACCCCTGTTCATTATTAAGCTTGTCATACGAGATCTGGCGATCTCTTCTTAAAAGGAGAAGTATGTACTTAATTTCAATCTTAGACCTTATTTTGCCGCCCAGAGCGAGGCTTTTCCAAAAATCGTGAAGTCGTCAATCTATCTTTTCACAGTCTTATGGACAGTCGAAGGTGTTGAACTCTTGCGCGATGTCGCGATGGCTTCTGCCCTTCGTTTTCCCATTGGTTATAAAGGCACGACAAATGTGATTAAACTCGCAATTTCTCTTACAATTCCCGCTTAGGATAGTACCAAAAAGAATATCTGAACTTATCTTTTAATGAAAGTTGGGGAGGGTTGACGATGCCGACCGCGTTGAGGTGTGACGCATGAAATTACGAGTGGATGGGGTGCGTTCGCAGACTTTTGGACCCAAGTAGATATTCTTCTTAATTAAAGCTTTTTGGAAGCTATTTTATAAGCTTATAAAAAGCGTTATTCTTATAGATCTGCTAATAATATAAAGAGTGCATATTAGTAAGCCTCTTTACAAAAATAAATTTTCAATAAGGTAAAAATGTTAGTATTAAGCGGCTATATGATATATAATAAATATAAGAAAAGATGTGACGGTCTGACTATTACTGTAGGGTAACCTAAACCGAATGGGTTTATGTTGGCAGACAGTTAGGTACGAATAAGGATTGAACAATAAATGTCACGTCTGATAATAGTGAAGTAAGGTGAGACGCTTTCAAGGTACTTCAGGTAATCAAGTTGTATTGATAGCTGGTGGTACATCTATCTAAAGGTAATGACTGTGGTCTTATATACTATTGTCTTTCTTGGTTGATCATGTTTTTCTTTGGTTGTTCACTGGTGATCGCATCGTGATCACCGTGATCCCTTCGTGATCACGGGTGATCACTGATGATGCTTGGGTGATTAAGTTGTGATTGGTTGGTCGCTGTGGGTCTACACGTGACTATTCCTTCGTTGGTTTTCCAAGGTTCTGACAAAAGATATATAAGATAAATCTTATTTTTTAAGCTTTATAAAAAATAATGTAACTAAATAACTTTAATAATTATTAAGAATGAAGATATGCTAAAAAGAAGGGATATGATAGTATTATAAAAGGCAAGAAGCATAGTTTAAATTACTTTAAGAAAACCTTTAAATTTAATTACCAAGACTAGGTGCTTATGTAAGCCTAGTTAAAAAGTTCCTTCAAAACCTGCTGCTTATTAACTTATTCTCTCAAAAATATTATATAAGCCTATATCTTAACCTTTTTAAGCACTTATATACTTTAAGATTATTGCCTATTTATATAAACTAATGCCTAAGACCCTAAAATAAGCTGTTAAAGTCATCTTTATTACTAAACTAGCATTAGTATTGCCCTTAGTGTGACGGTTTAAGGTTCTGATGACGTAAACCGGGGGTTTATGTTATCAGTCAGTCAGGTGCGAATAGTAGATTGAACAAGGTTGTTGGTGTCACGTCTCTTAATAGTGAAAGTGCAAATGAGTGTGATCTATATACTTGAGTGATGTTCCTGGATCAGTGCTGATTCCGGGAGATCAGGACTGATCGTTCCTTCTTGGCACTGATCGGTTGTCTTCTAGTTTAAGTGTATTGGATGGAAAATATGGGGCGCACGTGACGCAACCGCGGGGGTCGTAACACTTAGCAATACTAGTCTTGCAATATATTATATATATAATTAATGCCTATATTTAAGATATTAACTATATGATTAAGCTATTAGGCATGCGTCTTTTAAGGCATTTTTTGTTATAAAATATATATATATAAGGCTTTAATATACTTAGCTAGCTTAACTTTTATCTCCTTATATCACTTAATAAACTTATTAACTTAATTTATATTGAGTAGCTGTATTTAACTAGCTTCTTAAATAATTAGCTATATAATTAACTTTACAATGTTCTTTATAGAAGCTCTATTAGCTATTTCCTTCTTTAAGATTTACTTATAAAGGTCTTTTTCTTAAGTCTTAGTTAGGCATTAATTCTTCTTTTATATCTTATAGCAAAATACATAGCCTTTAATTTAATATTATAATAAAGACTGGTTAAGATTATCCTTATAGGCAGCATAATAAGGGTTCGACAACCTCGCTTCCTAGAGAGCTTTCTTTATGATAAACTCATTACTATTATTTAGGCTCCATAATCGAAATTTGAAGTCAATTGAAATTAAATTGGTTGCTTGAGAGGTTATTACATTCTTGTTAAATCACGAACGAGGGGTCTTTTTAGTAGATGCAAAATCGCTTGTGTATTCAACTGTGTTCTGTCTTCTTGGTGACCCCTCAACCCTTTGAGCTATTTCCATCAGACCTGCGCACTGCACTATTCCTGTTTGAGGCATACTATATCAGGTGACAAGGCTCTTTCGCTGAACGAGGTGCCATTGGTGAAAACGCAGTGCGGACATTCTTATTGGACCGCCACGGTTCAACAATTCTGATGTATTTCTCACGATGTAGAATGAAGGACATGTGGCCACTTGGTGGTGACCCACTCTAAATGAATGGGTCTTCTATCTCACAAACACGGCACAACGTGCATGATAAGCGTGCAGATTAGACAAGCATGCGGATCAAAAACCTTCGCCTTTGAAAAAGAAGCCATAACAAAAACACAACAAGCGATAAAATCAATTGAAACTATTCGCTATATCCTCTACTAGATATCGCAACAACCATCTGACATATTCTTGTATTATGCCCGTCCTGCGGCATATTCCACAACGCCTTCCTTTCACTTGCGTCGACCTTCCTAGGCCACCACTTCTCGACAATTCGCCCTCTACTTGCTCGTCGACATTCATCTGATTAGTTGGTTACCTTCATTCCTTTATTCTTATTGCCCATCCTTTCCGCAGCCGGGTTCTTCTTGCCCTCCGGCGCCGGCTTAATATCTAATTTGCCCTTCAAAGGTATTGGTTCTCAGTCCTTAACAACATATTCTCATTCATTATTGCCTTTATTCTCTTAGTAAAAGACTTAAGAGCTTCTATTATTAACTCTAGGGAGCTATTTCAATGCCGCCCAATTTATTTATTAAGACATTTTAACTAGGGTTAGGCCTTAAGCACGGTCTTTAGGGTCTTTAAGACCTAGGGGTTTAAGAGGCTAGCTACCTCCTTAGCAGATGTTAAAGTCCGTAGCTGCATATTGAGCTTCTAGACCATAATTTTCAGGTAAAGAGGGACAAGCCCGGCTCCTCTAAAGGCTGTCTTTGTATTAATTCTCTATCATAACGGCGTAAGATGCGGCGTAAAAAGCCAGAAAGGACTTAATCTACGAAACGTGAGTAATAGAGCATTGGATTAGATGCTTGATTTCTCAACCTTATGCCTGCTTAAGTACTAAAAAGCACGCGATATTAAGAGGCTAAAGAAGTTAAGACAAATAAGGCGGTATAAAAAGCGTGATAATCTTGTCTTCATTGCAATATATCTTAAAATCGGCCAAGTGGTGACTTCTATGCCCACCGGGGATTAGAAGATGGCAAGGGCTAGTTAATCTACTAGCTATGCACTAATTAAAGTGCTTCAGCCACTTAAGACCGATCTTATTGTCGGTCTAGCCATTTTAGATTATCACAATAGCCTAATCGCCTGGGAGGTTGCTTTCTTGGTCCGAGTTTAGGGTTAATACTAGCCCTAATATATAATGAACGGCGGGATTGTTCGACCGCATTAATGGCCTAAATTATGGTAATCCATTTTTAATTTCTAGGCTGGCTTGGTCTTGGCCTTCCGCGTCTTTTTCTACCTGGGATAACCATCCCGCTTGCAATGACGCCCATTATAAAGCTAGTCTTATCAAAGTTATAGATATTAGCAAGGGTAATGCCATATTTCGCAATTGTGTTCTCCGCAAGCCTGAACTAATTGTGAATAACAGTTGGATCTTCGCATTTAGCCCTCTAGTAGTCATAAATATGGAGAAAAAAAAAACACGCGTCCTGAGCCCTTTATGTCGTTTAACGAAGTTGGAGGCCGACAGGTGGTCCGTCACGGTCAGCGGGCAGTCGGTTGGCCATTTCTTTAACACTATGCAATCGTGGGGGAAATCCTCGCGAGATTGGGTCGAGAATGAACTGAACTATGATCTGTTTCTCTAGATCGGAGAGTATGCGTGATTGAGGGATCCAATCGCAACGTGTAGATATGTCATGCTGCCGGCGATAGACCGTAGTATATATCACAAAAGTCTTCGTAGGTTTTAGCAGCACGTCGAAGGCTTAATTTAGTATCATTTCGATAGGCCTGAAGTGCAAGAAGAATATTAGATTCTTGGTTTGGCCGTGGCATTTTAGGTAATTGGGACGTTAACGAACAGTTGCACTCACGATCCTCTACCATCTTTACACTTGTAACGAAGGGACCAGTTACCATGCAGAAAGAAATCATTTGTTCTTTGGAGTCTTGCTTCATATGGGTATTCACATTGAAGTTAGTTATAATTATAGAATATCTGAAGAACCCGAGACCTAGTGAATAACTCTCAATGCACCCCTTTACCAAGTTCATGCCATATGATAAATTTCAGATGCTACGTCGACATAATCGTCTCGTCAGGCGTACCGAGTTTCAACACGATAACGTTATTCCTCTTGTGTTACAAAACATAAATGAGGGGTCAGAGCATATACAGAAGACCTCTACAGAGCTATCCTGCCCAGGTTCACACCCCGCCATTGATAAATCGATGACCCATCAATATAGGAAGATGCAACGAGATAGTCATTTCCTAGTAACCCTACTCCAATAGACTTCAAAGGGTGGATTGATACATAAAATTAATATATTTTATGGTGGATTTGGCACCAACCCGGTACACAATACGGTCCCGTTGGTGTTGCACGTCGGAAGTGTCAAAGAAGCCCACAGGCAAGGCAAAGCAACAGGCGCCAAATGGCATTATTATATTAAGCGCGACTCAAACTAAGATGCGCTTTCTAATTCTTCGCTAGTAACCTATTTTCACCTGCCGACTTATTCAAGTCGGTTCGTCGACATGGCCACGAAGCCATGGACACAGCCCGGCCTAATTGTGATATCTAGCATTGAACATGAGCAGATAATATTGTTGGATAAGAGGGTTTTGACCAGGTGAAGGGTCGCCATAAGCGGAAACAGGGGCTAGCTAAGGGTATGTAATTCTGAGAAGCCGGTATAGGATCGCTGGGGATAGAGAGACTCGCGTAGAGGCACCAGAGAGCAGCTAATCTAGACATGGGGGAAGGGTCGATCTGTCAGCGCTTGGCATTCCCGAAGTCGTCGACCACATTATAAGTGCACTGACGATCATAGCCACCGGCACCTGCTGCGTTTTAGCCCGAGCGCTCAATACGAGCCTTACGAGAGGCTAAGCAAAGTAGAGGCCATAGTTAGGGGAAGGCTGTGGTGCATAGTGACTGCTATCACGGCGTCCCTGGTATGTAGAAACGGCGGCGCTGGTTCGCATCTGGCTATCATGATCATAGTGGATGGAAGAGCCTAGAAGTAAATTAGCCGCGAAGGAACATAACGCAAGAAGGTTACAATGATTCTGTACAGAACAACGGAACTAAAACATACCCTTACGAGGCTGTGGCATGTAGCTGGGACCGCCCTGATCTTGAGCTGGTCGTATGGGAACCAAGTCGTCGGCATGAGTCTGGAGATGATAAGTCATCGCACTTGAAGTTAATAAGACCAAAGGAAATGTCCTTACCTTGAGATGCTTTTTGAGATCCTGGGGACGTTTAAACGACTTGCCACAGAACTCACACTTGTGAGGCCTGAGAGGTATATGAACTCGAATATGTGAAGTTATATGGTCCCGCTTAAACGTAGTGGTATGGCATAAGTCCCAATGGCAAGTAAGACTTAGATTGCTGGTGCTCTTGTGGCCAACATGACGTTCACAGACATGCTCCTATGCTATATTAGCGGCACTCTCTAGACAAGTGTAGAACTTACATAGAGAGATTCCAGTGAGGTGAGCTTTTGGTTGCAGGCATTCCATCGGCAGGTGAGATTGTTATCGGCGCTTGTTGAAGGAGTAGCAAGGCTCTGGAAAGCGTTGGCAGAGGAACTAGGTGCGGGAGTAGCAGATTTGGAATTGCTGCTAACACTACCGGAAAATAATGCTGCAGATGACTGCTGATTTCCTGGTACCCGAGCGGACATGGCAACTGTTCGGGACGGAATGACTCGAGTCGGAACCGTGTAAAGTGAATGACAGCCCTTCTTACTTCCTCATCACACACATTCAAGCCCAACGGCAAAAAGCGTAACAGGGGGGTAGGGAGGAAAGAATTGATCCGTGTTGATTCTTTGCGCAAAACCAAGAAGGGCTCACCATGATCTGAAAGATGTCTGTTGATAAATAGGCTGAGGATATGATATGATTTTGGATGGTTGGAAAGATATATCACCGAATCTAGGTCTCGGGGGCCAAGTTTTCCCTTTACGTTTAAGCAAAACTCTGGACGAAAGAGTAAGTACGTACAGAAAGACTTGGCAATCTTGGTAATAATCTCGGGATCTCGTCCACGAAAAGCTACTTGTCCTAGCCGCTCTCTGTTCAAGCGTCAAACGGTATCGTCCTTCACCACTACGGCAAGAACATGCCGTGAGAGAATAATGCCAAGCTCGCAATTCATGGCGTAATAGGCTCCTCATGGCGTCGCTACGATTGGCCTTACTCACCTTGGGGACTTCACATGGGGTTGGCCACCAAGTTCGTCAAGCATCACATTCGGTCAACAAGCGCCGCCAAGAATCTGGCCAAGATCCTTGGCACACAAATGATCCCAACTGTGTTAAAATATGACGTTACATTTATGCAAACCGATCACCTAGCCCTAAACAACAAGTTGACCCTTATCGGTACTCTGCTAGTCTTTCTTACTACATTCCTGTCGGCAAAGGATATAAAATGACAGCGCCAAGCATCAATTGACTCCCACTTCTATCCTGTCTTGTATGTCAAAGGCTACCAGAAAGTGTGGGAATTTTAGATGGGAAACTTAGCATATGTATACGAATATGAGATTACAACATTGATAAGGATTACTTCAAGACTCTTTGCGCCTTGCTGCCCCAGAGCCAAGACGAAATTGTTGAGTCGTGATGGCGAAGCCAAGGCTCGTGGCCAAGCTGAAAGCAGGGGGTCAGTTTTGCCAAGCACTTGGCAGTATCACACAGCAGCCCCGTCATTCGTCATAATACTTACCTGCAACAGGGCCTTATCAATGGTGAATTCTGCAAAAAGTGTTAATTTACCCCGCTATAGGATTATAAAGCCCCCACGAAGTATTTTGACTACTTTTGTTACCGACAAGGATAAAATACTCAAGACCACCTGTGGTTTCGTTTAATTACGATTGGAAAATGTCACAGGCGCAAGCTGGCCATGAGCACCATGACTTAAGGCGCAACCACTTAGGCGGACACGTCTTGAGGAAGTGGAGGAACCTATTGGGCATATGGCGAGGACAGGCGTGCATGTCGTGGTTGGAATCATTCCAGATCAACTTCAACAAACAACACAAAACGCTGCACATATTCCAACATGAAGGCAGATGCGCCTCGTCAACAACAGCAATTAAGGACTATGGCAAGTGGCGGGCTGTGGTGGGCCGTGGGTCGTGTGGTATTGTATTCCTCTTTAGCAAAGCAAAGGAGAACGGAATATGCCAAGAACTATACGCAGTCAAGCGGTTCCAGCGACAGCCGAAAGAGACAGAACGTGTGTATATGAGACGGTCTACATCAGAGTTCTGCGTGTCAAGCGCGTTATTACATTCAAACGTAATTCGCATGTTTGACTTGCTGAAGGATGCAAGGGGTGACTACTGCGAGGTGATGGAGTACTGCTCTGGTGGCGACTTGCATAACTTGGTTCGTTCGGTGGGCAAGTTGAAGTGGCAGGAAGCGGACTGCTATTTCAAACAGTTGATGCGCGGTGTTGAATATATACATGGGATGGGGGTGGCGCATCTTGACCTCAAGTGTGAGAACCTTCTCCTTACTGGTAACGGCATTCTCAAAATCAGTGATTTTGGCCATAGCGAATGTGTCCGCCTTGGTTGGGAAAAGGACGTTCACATGGTTTCCGGACTCCGTGGCTCAAGCCCATATATTGCTCCGGAGGAGTATGACTACAAAGAGTTTGACGGTCATGCAGTGGATGTTTGGGCGTGCGGCATCATCTATATGGCCATGATCACAGGCCGTTACCTCTGGGATATCGCCAAAGGCAACGAGGACGCATCCTTCTTGCGATATCTTAAGGAACGGCGCGTACAAGAAGGTTATAGCCCGATCGAATCATTAACCCGGGTAAGTTCTATGACGTATTATTCATACTTGCATTCTTGTTAACACTTATGCCGCTTATAGTTATATTGTCGAAACACTATATACTGCATGCTGGATCCTAATCCTTCCCGCAGGATTAGCGCCACACAAGTGTTAAGATGCGAATGGGGACGAGAGATCAAACTCTGTAAGGCCGCCGAGGGCTGTTAGTTATGGGGCACATTATTCTCATACTATAACCTGTATTATATTCACGTTAAGATGGCACCTTTGCGCCGGAGGGCTTGGTAGGCTCTGACCTGCGGCATGATATAGCACCGATAAACGGCTATGCTCTGCAACTTCGAGCAGCCATGGTGGAAGACGCTCAACAGGCAGAGAATGGCGAGAATGCATATACATTAACCTCTTCGAGTCAGTAGTGCAACCGGTCAATCGAGGTCTAGGTTTCGAGCTGTTGACGATATCCTGCCACCAACATAACGCTAGTCCATCTTTAGAGGTAAGAATTCAAGTCTCTTGTCTTATACAAGCATCGGATTGGGGTTAAAACGGTCTCACAGCTTGTTGCAGTGAGTTATACTTAATGGGAATAAGCGAAGATTGAGGACCTAAAAGGGTGGCAATAGTGTGAGATCGTAAGTTGAGTAGCATCTTGTCCGCTAGTCGATCTCTTGTAAATCTCAGATCCTTACCGTGAATGAACTACAAAGAGGCACTTGCCAGCTGTGAAGAGATTTCTTCATGTACCTGGTCAATATTATCCATCTTAATTATCCAAAATTCCGGATCTTATATGCATCTGACATGAACTACCTAAACATTTAACGTTAAGTCGTTAGTGCACCCTGAACTCATTCCTTATTTCTCATATTGATATTTATATCGTATCTTCTCATGGCTGAAGAGTGGAACTATGAACCAATAAATCTATAAATTTGGCAACATGATGGTGCAACTTGCCATTTTGAAGAATTCCATGTATGAATGTTAGATCACTATCGCACTTGTACCCAGGCGATATACGCAACTAGATCTCTGCATTGTGGAATGCGAGAAAGCCCCAAGTTCTTAATTGACGCTCTATGCTTTTGCGTAACACAAAACCATCAACGATAAAGAAGAGGCACCTAACAACGCTACTCCTGTCGAGCAAGCTCTCACTAAAGGCTCTCCCTTCTCGATCCCCCGGTCCAAACAAAGATGACTTTTCCGACTTCACTACCTTCGTTATTGCCTGATCTTATGCGATGCAGGATCTGTCATGAGTTTAGCAAAAACAATGCCATGATGAACGTAGCACCTTGGCAATGCTCCGAAGCGCCGACGGGCAAATCTGACGTAAAGTCCCTGCTCTATAGAATCATAGAAAATTCGAAAGTGGATTTAGAGTATCTGCCGCTGACTTCCATCTTGTCGAAATATCCCAAACGCAGAAGCGAGCCATGGCACGAACTAATTATGTCCGATGTCTTTTTCCGGATGCAGGCCTAATATAACCTTAAAAGAAACGAAGCGCGAAAATTGCAAATGGGATAAAAATAACAAGGAAGATGTAAAATAAGAATCGGGTTGTGGCAATAGCATGAACTGACAGACAATCCTTATGTAAGCGCTATATGGACAGCGTTAATGAACTTCTAAGGTTATCACATGCTAATAAGAAGGATATGTTGTAGATAAATCTGTGAACATGCCAATAGATTTGTAATGAAAAGTATATAATATCATTATACATACTCTAGAAATCATTTAGCCTAACATCGATTGCTTAGAAGCAAGATAGCCCATGTCCAACTAACAACTCAGTCCGGCAAGCTAGCGTCAGCTGTTCTCACCGGGTCCTCAGATACGCAGCTCGGGCCTATGGTCCCCCGCGCTGACTCAAGGCTTGTCGTGTTTGTTAGTGCTTCGACTTCATAAACGAAGAGGCGAGCGAGATTAATATAGATATGTGCAACTGATGTTGCTGGGAAGTAATTGTGTGCTAATTAAGTTTCAGATGCTCTGAGATAGCCAGAGCATTGTCCGCCGCTTTGAATATTCTTATTGGCATCAAACATCCTTATCTAATAACCTAAGGACAATGTCAGCAATTATTGTGTTCGAAACTTCATGATGCAACTTATTCGCATTATCCCCGTAGCAGTGTGGCATATCATGGTGTGTTGTTATTCTGTAAGCCCGACAACTGCTTAGATATTGATCTGTTTGCTAACACAAGCAGAGGGCCCAGGTAGCGACTTCGATGATTCCTCAGTCTGTTTTACTGATCCCAGATTCGGCAACGGATATATGGCTACAACTGGCACAACCGCGTTTGAACAAACTATGTTCACTTACAGTAGGAATAGAGCGGCTCATCAAATTTGAGGGACGCGGCACGGCCGCAGGCATCTACCCTCATGTTTAAATGAATAGTTAACTGGCTGGTTAGCTTAAACTGGCCACTCGCTTTGTGGTGAACGGGATTCTTAACATCGAACCAAGCGTCACTTATTACGTTCTACTAAGAGTAAGTTGCTTTACTTTTATGGTGTATATAAATGGTATTTTATTCGCCAACTGAAATGGATTAGCGTCGTGTTAGCTGTCCTGTAATCTTAGACTGTTATATTAAGAGATTCTTTCTACTCTCCATTTTACATCTTATATCTCAATGGCAGAGCAGTTTGCTTTACTACGCGCAACACAAGCGTCGACTGTAAGGAATATGCAAGAGATATCAACCCTAACTATCCGGTACAGCCTAATTGCCAGTGTCGCTAATCAATAGGGGTCTGCGCGAGGGACCCCGTTCATCTACATCATCTACAAGACGTTCGCTTGGCAACTCAATGGCGCGATCAATCTCATAGGGCAAGCCGCGATGACGACCTCGAATCATCATGGCGCAAATAACTAGTTTGCCATAAATAGAAAATGTGCCAGAGAGAGATGTCTGAACAGCCGGATGACCAAGACTCAGGCCGACGTTACAGCTGTAAGGTCAGTTAAGATCTTGAAGAGGTCATTATTCAGGGTGAAAGGACATACTACGCAGAGGTAACCTCGAAAAAGACTGGAAAAACCGAAAATTCCTATAATTAGAGCTAGTCAGTTTGCATTTCTCTACCGAACATATATCAAACAGATAAGGGTCAGTACTAACAGGCTGCGAGGTATCCATGATTTTATCTGACTCGGCTATGCATATGAGAAAGATACCAAGAAAGATATACCACAGGTCGAAACTGAGCTGATTCCTCATGTGCGAAATAAGATACTTTCGGCCCGTACTCTCCTCATCAGGATTCACTTGCTCAGGGGCATACGTTCCAAGGGAGCGCTCTTCGTACGTATTGGAGGCACGAATAGTCAGAGCAATGGGGTAGACAGAGATATACATCATCACCAACAAGCTAAATCGTGCTGCTGGATTAAGTTCCGAAAGATCAAAGGTAGATGTTCCTGTATGGCGTGATGAAGCAGCTTGAAAGATAGCAGCTAAGATCCGCCGGGCGAGAGGTAGCTCCGTGACGGATGGGTTGTCGAGGTCCAAGACGATAAGAAGCAGCACATCAAAAAAGTTGATAAATAGAAGAATGCCAAGCAGAATCCATGTTGGGCGGCTCGGGAACAGAAGCATACAGCATCGGCGTGGGTGCTCAAGAAGGAATGCTAATGGTCCTCGTAGGGCCGAGTTCTTAGGCACAAGCTTATAAATTGTCCAGATGATAAGTCGTAGAAAGATGGGATAGAAGTTGTATCCGGCGTAAGCGAGAAAAGTCATAATTATCATTGGGAACGTAGCGTCGCGGAAGTGGGCCATGGAATCCGGTGTTAGAGTGAAACCAAGATTGTTCGCCATAGTTTGTGCGGAATAGAAGGCCCTAATACCAGGAAGTCAGAAGGACAACGCAGAATCAAGCACGGCCATAGGGTATAAACTCACCACCATATCTTGTTCTGACCAACCTCGTCTAGGTAGTCGACGTACTTGGCAGGGGCATGCTGAATCCATGGCACAAGGCAAATAATTCCTAGAATATGCAGAGCCAAGAAGTATCCTCGTGACAAGTCAGCTTCGGTTCTCTATTGTGAATGTCATGAGGGCCCCTGGGCTAGCAGGCTATACGGCGTACCAATGGAAATCCAGAAGAGCAACTTTAGGCTGCGGTACTCCATGCCTCCCAAAGTTTCCCGTTCTTCGACGGTTAGACCATAAAATTGCGAGTTCCTCCCAATAGTCACTCGTGAAGACAACTGAGGTAGGTCTGATACATGGGTGTAGGGCGCTCGCGGCCAAGAAGCGTCGCGGCGGCCTTGATGCAAATCTCGGCTACGGCTTCGTGTTTGGCCTAAAACGAAGACAGACGATGTGACACGCTCTATCGACGTGGTATGCTCTAGGCCAAAATGGTGATCATGAACGTGCCTGCGAGAATCCGAGCTTGCTCTGTTGGCGGTTCGTGCGGTTGACCTTGAGTTTGTTTCCTCACTTATACCAATTCGAGTGGCTGATGAGGTAGCATGAGGCATTGGCATAAGTGCCGTATCGTCGTCCAGATGTCTGGTGGATCCAGGTCGGCTTTGTCGAGCTTTGATGAACGAGCGCTCTATACAATGTTACCCTCGCTTCAATTAGGTGAGTAAATGTCTTACTGTGATTCTGGCCGTTAAGGGGCGGAGCGTAGATAGTGGGGGTGTCCGTCCGATGGTCGGGCAGCGTCTGGCTAAAAGTGATACGACGACCCTGCTCTATATCTGCATGTTGTTCCGGCACAGGGTCACCGCTTCGGCCATCGCTTAAGGATTCACTTGGCTCCATCGTGGAAGACCGAGAGGGTAGGGACGGATTTGTGGTTGTGAGATCCTGTTGACCACTATCAAGGCAGTCATGAGTGGCTGGTAAACTGTGATTTTCGATTTGTACGGAACGGGCTTTCGAGCGGATCAGGTGCGGTGCTATGCGTGCATCAGCCTCGTCAATCATCTATCATGGGCGGTGATAGCAGTACCGACTTGTTCGAGCCTCCGTTCGAACCAGTAGAGACGGACGGCAACAACCACAATATTAATGACGGCCATATGGCTGATGGTAGGAACGATATAGATGACAAGTTGTTGATAAGTCTTCAAATCTTTAACATCGACCGGATTCAGGCCTGATTCAGTACATGCACTGATGCCGAAAAACAAGGCATCTATAGCGTCGACGTTACCATAGGGCGCTATCACCGTGAAAGCGACCAGGCCAGCGGCAAGGATGTAGACATCTGGAATATGCAATTAGTTTTTGCTAGCTTACATACAGCGCTTCATACACTTTGGTCATAACGCACAATGCAGAGTAAAGAAAGTTATAAAAGGTTTTCCCATAGCAAAAACAACTCATATAGTAGAACCAGTATTTCAAGAGTTGGACTGTTGTTGGCGGAAAGATATCTGAAAGCGTGAATAGGTGCTAGGTAAAATTGGTGACAAAAAGGTAGGGAGTGCTGTGGGTGGTATTTATTCACAAGCGTTGTCCTCCTAATCTTGGCGCACGGCAGGGATCATTAAAGTGGAGTGGTTATTATGAGTCAGTTTCTTGGCATGGTGGCTTAGCATTTCTGTGTCAATCGGGCCACCTACAAGGCAAGGCGAATAACCAAGGGTATAATTTGACAAAGTATTGACTGTGCAATAAGACAGAACAAGTAGTAGAGTGGCCCGCTCAGTTGAGCACAGATTATAGAGTTAACTCTCCGAAAGAGCCATTAAGAGTGTGAAGGTTTTCGAGAGAAGATGGTCGTAGCTCTCCAATAAGACTACACCAGTTCATGGTGAGATACATCGCGTTAGATATGGCACGTCAAATACATCTCTTGTCACATTCGACAGCAAACGAGTAAAGCCGCAGCTGATTAGAAAGACCAAGAGTGACAGCATCTATGACCGTAAACTACTCTTCAAGCCTCAAAGAAACTGGTTGTTTAACATCTGAATCCACCCTAATTTTCGAGTCATGCTACCGAAGGAATGGTTTCGAAGCCAAGTAAGTGGATTTCAGGCATGTTTTGAAGAATACTCGGACTCGTATGATTAAATTTGAGGTAAGAGGGCTGGATACAAAGTGTGAAAATGAGTCTAGCATTCGATTGTCCATCTCAAAATGAAACTACGCAGAGCATGTGATATTGAATATCCAACGGGCTATGGCGTATTCCTCACCCGTTCCCAGCTACCTGATGTCACTTGAGGGGGGAAAACATTACCACCTTCAGATCACTTTTATGAATCCCACCTCGACGAGGCTTTCGGGATCAATATCCAGGTTAGCCAACCTTCCATTGAAATTTTCTCGAATCCATAAATAGACTCCCAATGCCCCCCGCCGCAAAAGATTTTTCATGCCATTACCATCCCCTCTTTGAACCCGTAGAATTTGCTTGCCGATAAGGTATACCGTTTGAGTCTCTTGCGCGGCACGAAGTGATTCGAGCTCTTGTCGTATGTCTGAGGGTAGCTCATCTTCGCTAGGTTCAAAGGAATCTCTCATGATAAACATCATAAGTTCTCCAATAACTATACCGGCAAGATTCGATGTGAGGACATCGTCCATATAACCATGTCGCAAAACAACATGGTAGCAGGATGGAATCTTAGAATTAACACGGGCGATGACGAATCGTTGGCCGGCTGGGATAGTAGGTTGCGAAAGGGATCGCATATGAAAGAAAACGACGACTTGGGGCCTAATACGAAATTTATGAGTGAAGTGCATGAAGACCTCCGGTATATGGTCACTGGGACCGCCGACTTTATCAAAGAAGATCCCAAGGCCTGGGCTGAAGGGGAGGTTGTCATAAGCAAGTTGGTATGGTAAGCTATTCTCAGGGATATCTCTGGAACTAGCCCTCGAGATATTGTGGGATGAATCGTGAGAGATGGGACATTCGGGTGAAACAGTCTGGTCCTTTACCTCTGCAGCCCATTGTTGCTCCTTGCCCCATCGCCAAAGCAACAATAGAGCAGAGAGACAAAAGGATAGAACCAACGCAAACCAGGCCCCTTGTGGCACCTTACTTAACGCTGCACTGAGATAAACACCGTCAAGTAAGATGAAAACAAGGAGAACAAGTAATACGATTAGTGGATGAATGCGCCATATGATAAGCGCAACGAGCGAAACCATGCATGTTGTGAGAAAACAAACAGTTATGGCGCAAGCGCCATATGCGTGGCCGAGGCTGGTTGTCTTGTATCGCTACATGTTAGAATTGCCCTGCTTGACGGGAATGTATACATGATACTTACATTGTTATAGATGGCGGTGACTACCACAGTACCAGTCATCAATAGCCAATTAGCAAAAGGCATATAGACTTGGCCACGAAACCGGCGGTTCGTATAGATAGTCTTGATATGTGGAAAGTAACTTAGTCGTATCAGTTGTGAGATGAGCTGGAATGAACTGGTAATCATAGCCTGGCTAGCTACGATTGCAGCCAGAACAGCAATCACAACGCTAAAATAAAGCGTTGGTTTTGGGACAGTGTAGAAGAATGGGTTCGTAAAGGCCATCTCAGTTTCGTCAATAGAGATATAGGCTGCCTGGCCCGCATAAGCTATAAGCAAACTTGGATAGGCGATAAGCAACCAAGATAGTTGGATAGCACGCTTGCCAAAGGCTCCGAGAGCAGCGAAGAGTGTCTCGACGCCGGTGATTGCGAGAAGGAGACCGCTAAGAGACTTCCAGCCGTTTGAGCCATTCAAGTAAGCAAAGGCAAAATAAGGGCTGAATGCCTTAAGTACAGTGTGATCGTACGTAATAAGGTTGTAAATCCCGATACTGAGATTAAAGAGGAGCCAGATCAAGACGATAGGCGCGAAAAAAGTACCGATCTTGGATGTACCGAGAGGCTGCAGTAGAAAGAGTAGAATAAGTATACTGCAGGTGATGCCGACAATAGCGGGCCTGCCAAGCTCAGGGCTCACCACCTGGATACCCTGTACTGCACCAAGGACAGATTGAGCTGGGGCCAGAACACTATCGGCCAAGGTCATAGAGACACCCATAATACCAATAAGCTCCAGACCCGTCTTTGCACCTCTGCTTGCTTCGATGAAATTTCGCAGGTATCTTCCCGCACAAGACAACTCGGTATCTGTCCCACGATCCAAGCCGACGATGAGGCTGCTGGGGCCGTTAGGATCCGTTCGCACAATCCTAGCATGCCGAGCAAGTAGGGAGTAGACGGCAAACGTGCCACCCTGGCCGCCATCATCGGCCGAAAGCACGATAAAGCAATACTTGATGGTAACGATAAGTGTAAGTGACCAAATGATGATGGACAGGGCGCCAACTAGATCGTGCCATGTTGGTTGATGGGCAAACGTCGAGCTGAAGACGTAGAGGGGGCTGGTGCCGATGTAGCCGTATACAACACCAGTGCTCTGCCAGGCAAGCCAAAGCAAAACAAGACTGCTGTAAGTCTTTCTCCCACGTGATTTATCAGAGTCAGAACAATGTAGTAGCAGGAAGTGTACCTACCTGCTTGTTCTCGCAACGTAGATCTTGGTACTCAATGCGCTTGGCCTTTTCCTGGTCATGTAGATTACGTGCTTCAGGGTCTGTGGGTGCAGGAGGCTCACTTTCTACAGCAGCCGCTTGGGCCCAGGCTGCTATCCTTTGGTGGCGCTCAGGATATAGCGGCCCCATTTCGAACAGGATTGCGATCGGTTTGTTTGGAATCTAGGAGGGGGTTAGGCCACAGACGCTGATGTTTTATAGTCTGACGATCGCGGGACAACGTGTGATGGTGGATATAGGTTGAGGTAGGCCACCTTGAAATAAAACTCTTTGACATATCTTTCGTTATCTTTTTGCACTCTTACCTGTTAACAATGCTGTCGCTTTTGCTGCTGTAATTTTTAAGGACGACAAGCTAGAATATTTGGCCAGGTAAGGACTTAAAGAGGCCAATCTCTCATGTTGTACAATAGAATCGAGTCATGTCTCGCGTAGCCTTCGAGTGGTTACAAATGAACGGCGGTCAAATGGGAGTGAAGAAAATTGAATAGAAAAAGGTATCAAATCAGGGACCCGCTTAGTATTCACGCCCGTGACTTTAGAAGCGAGTTCTCTCTCCTTCCCGTCCGCCAAGTCGGAACTTGTAGAGTAGTGAATGTAGCCACACAACATGTTGAAAAAGTGAGTTTAATGGATACCAAGCATTTGCAAACCTACTGCGCCTTGGACGTTCTGCTTGCCCTTCTGCCTGGCTTGACTAGGCATACTTGGCCATACGCAATACAGATAAGGATCCTGTCCTGGTTCTGTACCTGTAAGAAAAATTTTTAAGTCTATGCTGCAGTTTGGTCTGCGCCACCTATCCGGTGGAGCTCTTGGCGAAGTCTAATTTGCGCGCACAGAGCAGGGTTAAGGAGAAATATGCGGCGGAATTTCTACTTCTTGGCGATAACTTGCCGGGGCCTATGGCGAATTTCTTGGCGGTAGGAAAATTTGTGTAGGAACCTTGTTTAATGCTGAAGAATGGTCGACGGTGTTAACATGCGTTGCCTGCTTGTTCGTGCTCAAGTAATAGCGAAGAATTAACTTTTAATTTGAAGGTTCTCGAGTTAGTGCTAGTAGGTATACGTTACGAACTATTACTTCTTTTCGACAGGCTGAAAACTGCCATTTGAGTTGTTATCTAAAATTACTTACTAAATATTGAGAATGTCGGAGAGAAAATATGAAAAAGAAAACATGAAAGCAAAAATAGCCAATTAGGAAAGTTAGGTCGGATATTTTTCGTGTCTAGCAGTCATACATAATCTCATCCTTGAGTGATGGTGTAAGAAAATGACCGGGTCGCCAAGCCCTTGTTACGTTTTAACTAACCCCACAATAATTTCGTCCTGTCTAACAACTTCAAGGAAGGAATGGAAGTGTTAGCAACAAGAGATAAGAGATATCTTCTCGGAGGGCTAGATATCGATAAACAAACTACTATTTACTGGTTAAGGTGCTTGAGAACGCTAACAGGGTTAATGTTCTTCTGGTCTGGCTTGCGATATGTGAACGAACCCTGTTTTCTCCATGGGGAGGTGCCTTAATATTACTCTAAGGTCCAACCAATCACCCCTGGTACTCAAGTAATGACTCATGCAGCCAAGACAACCTGTATTCAGCCAAGGAAGGCTATAACAGCCATGAAGGGAAGGGGGGTTTTACCGACTGGCGCAGGGGACAACCTATTGAGGGGCTATTGTGGCAACACGTTGGACTGTGACCAATAATGGATCCTAAATTGAAGCATGCGGCTTGTGTGACGCCATATGTAAAATTACCAATGATCATTTGATGGATGTCCAGTCACAATCACAGTACAGAGTAACTGCAAAAGTGGAATTTCCAACAAGAAGTTTCGATTCAGCCATTGGAACAGAACCCCACCAGCCCGACCCCAAGAGTCCCCACACCAGTTACGTAGAAATTAGCCATCAACAACAGTCCCCACCCCGGAGTCTGATTGCTTTTGGTTGCTTATAAACCTCGCTTCCTCCAGCCAACGTCTAAAGACAATTTTCTTTCTTCATTAACTCTGGCATCTATTGAGAAACGAAACCCTCACGATGAGTAAGAAACCAGGCGAAGAGCCTGCACACATCTCGGGCCAGGCCAATTCGCCTATGTCGGCCCCGGCACATGCCCTTACATTTCAACAAGTCGCTGAGGAACTCAAGGCCAATCTCGAGGATGGATTGACCACCGAAGAAGCGAAGAGGCGCCTCGGCGAGTATGGCTCGAATGAGTTCGGTGAACAAGAGGGCGTTCAGCCTCTCAAGATCCTTCTAGGCCAGATTGCCAATGCTTTGACTCTAGTGAGATGTCCCATTACCCTTCTTTGACTTGAACACATGATGCTATGCATGTCGAGTTGAAGGTTTCTAGCAATGGTAAAGTCGCTGATTTGGTGGCGGTGGGGATTTAGGTGCTTATTCTTGCTATGGCAGCATCACTTGGAATCCAGTCGTGGATTGAGGGTGGCGTAATTGCTGCCGTCATCCTTCTGAACATCGTCGTTGGATTTCTTCAAGAATTCAAAGCGGCAAAGACCATGGACTCTCTTCGCTCACTTAGTTCGCCTACGGCACAAGCTGTCCGTAACGGAAACAACGAGGTCGTGGTTACAGCGGAGATTGTACCTGGTGATATGGTGGAATTGAAGACTGGTGACACTATCCCTGCCGACATCCGCCTCGTCGAGGCTGTCAACTTTGAGACCAACGAAGCATTGCTCACGGGAGAGTCGCTGCCCGTTCGAAAGGAAATCAACACTACGTTCCCTGATGATACGGGTCCTGGCGACCGTCTCAATGTTGCTTATAGCTCCTCAACGGTTACTAAAGGACGAGCCCGTGGAATTGTTTTTGCTACCGGCACTTATACTGAGATAGGCCAAATCGCTGTCGCCCTTCGTGGTAAATCCTCCCGTCGGCGCGAGCCGAAGAGGGACGCTGAAGGAAAGGCCTCGGCGGGCCGTTGGATGCAAGCCTGGACCCTGACCTTCTCTGATGCAGTTGGACGTTTTCTCGGTGTTAACGTTGGGACTCCCCTTCAGCGCAAGCTGGCCAAGCTGGCCCTCTTGCTTTTAGGAGTGGCTATTGTCTGCGCTATTATTGTTCTGGGAGCCAACGAGTTCAATACTAAGAAGGAGGTCATCATCTACGCTGTCGCTACCGGTCTTTCCATGATTCCTGCTTCTCTAATCGTCGTGCTCACTATCACAATGGCCGCTGGCACCAAACGTATGGTCCAGAGACATGTAATCGTGCGCAACCTAAAGAGTCTGGAAGCCTTAGGCGCAGTTACCAGTAAGTCATCGAAGATGATCTTTGTGCCACTCTACTAACAATCCAAGACATTTGTTCAGACAAGACAGGCACCTTGACCCAAGGCACTATGATCGTCAAGAAGGCGTGGGTTCCTGGACGAGGCACCTATTCCATTGGCGCCACCAGTGAGCCCTTCAACCCTACCATAGGTGACCTAGGCCTCCAAGAAGCTCAGCCTAAGGACATCGACTTCCAAGCTGAGAACTCTGAAGGTGCCGTGGTCAATCCTGAGCAGCTCGTAGCTCAGGACGGTGCTCTCCAAGCTTATCTCAACATTGCTTCGTTAGCCAATCTGGCTACTGTCCATCAAGTTGAGGGTGAATGGCATGGTCGTGGTGATCCTACCGAAATTGCTATCCAGGTTTTTGCCTCACGATTTAACTGGAATCGCTCTCGACTTGCAAGTGGACAGAAGGCTCGCTGGCGCGAAGTTGCCGAGTTTCCATTTGATTCTGATGTCAAGAAGATGTCTGTCATCTTCGAGGACAGTGAATCTCGGAAGCAATGGGTCTTTACCAAGGGTGCTGTTGAGCGTGTCTTGACCTCTTGCCCTGTTTATGCTGTTGGCGATGAGATCCGGGAGCTGGGAGACGACATCAAGGAGGACGTCCTTCGCAACATGGAATCACTGGCCCGCTTAGGTCTGAGGGTTCTTGCCCTGGCTAGCCGCACCGATATCCCTCACGTCACTGATAACGAGGCCGATCTAGACCGTTCCCAGTTCGAAAATAATCTCACCTTTCGAGGATTGATTGGTCTCTATGATCCTCCTCGACCTGAATCCGCACCATCAGTCAAGATGTGCCACCAGGCCGGAATCAGTGTTCATATGCTTACTGGTGATCATCCCGAAACTGCCCGGGCTATTGCCTTAGAGGTGGGCATCCTGCCTGAGAAGATTTCGCAGATCCCCAAGGACGTTACCAGATCTATGGTCATGGCCGCATCTGAGTTTGACAAACTAACCGATGATGAAATCGACAAGCTTCCTCTACTACCGCTCGTGGTTGCACGATGCGCTCCCCAAACCAAGGTCCGCATGATTGAAGCCCTGCACCGCCGTAAAGCTTTCGTTGCTATGACCGGTGATGGTGTTAATGACTCGCCTAGTCTAAAGCGTTCTGACGTTGGTATCGCGATGGGCTTGGCCGGATCAGATGTGGCAAAAGAGGCTTCCGACATCGTGCTCACGGATGATAACTTTGCATCGATTCTTAATGCAGTGGAAGAAGGCCGTCGGATGTTTGACAATATTCAGAAATTCATCCTCCACGTTCTAGCAGAGAACATCGCCCAGGCCTGTACTCTTCTGATTGGACTTGCTTTCAAGGATCGCAATGGGCTGTCTGTCTTTCCGTTGGCTCCGGTCGAAATCCTCTGGATTATCATGATCACTTCTGGTATGCCAGACATGGGCCTTGGCTTTGAGATTGCGGCACCTGATATTATGCAGCGTCCACCCCAAAATGTGAGTCGATGTCTGCTGTTATCGAAAGTATGCGCTATACTAACGCAGTTATAGTTGAAACAAGGCGTTTTCACCCCAGAGCTACTCGTTGATATGGTAGTTTATGGCCTTTGGATGGCGGCCCTATGTCTAGCCTCATTTGTCTTGGTCCTCTATGGCTTCGGTCGTGGCGCCGACGATATTGGCGAGAACTGTAACAACAGTTATAGTGAGGGCTGTCGAGTCATTTTCAGAGCCCGGTCGACCACCTTTGCGTGTCTCACATGGTTTGCGCTATTCCTGGCCTGGGAAATGATCAACATGCGGCGATCTTTTTTCCGCATGCAGCCCAAGAGCAAGCGATACTTTACTCAGTGGATGCACGACGTCTGGAGAAATCCCTTCTTGTTCTGGGCCATCATCGCTGGCTTCGTTACTATGTTCCCTATCATCTATATCCCCGGACTTAACACCGTTGTCTTTAAGCATGCGCCTATCTCGTGGGAGTGGGGCATTGTTTTTATCTCGGCGGTGCTTTTCTTTATGGGAATTGAATTCTGGAAATGGTGCAAGCGAGTGTACTTCCGTCACCAGGCTCGTAAGGCGTCAGGTAGCGTTGCGGACTTGGAGACTCGCGTATTTGGACGCTATTATAACATGGGAACTGGCAGTCAAGACGAAGAGACTGGAGCCGGTGCCGGAGAGAAGGTGGCCCAATAAGAAGTTGCATTGGAATCTGGTGAGATGGAAGAAAGTCAACATATTCTGGATATCATGCCCACTCCTTATTGTGGGCTACCATCCAAATATTTAGACTGAAGATTGGAGATGCGTAGCATACATCAAGTCGTTTAAGATAGGTAAGTAAGAAATGCGTCTGTGATGAGGTGTAAATTTTAGTATACTTGGCTCATGAGCCGTCGATTATAATAAAAAAAGAGATAAGACCAACTTTCAAGCCCAAGCAAAATAGAGAAAAAAACAAAGGAGGAAAACATGGTCGGTTTTTAACTAAAGGGTAAGACTGAAGCCAGTTGAGCTTTAGTCTGACTAACTGACTAGCGTTTGGTCAGATTGACTGCTTTTAGTCTACCTAGCCCTAACACAGTAGTAACAACCCAGCGTTAACATAGGCAGAATATATTTACTTTGCAATCTTATCATGATCCGCTGGTTGCCTTAAGTCACCTGCATTGCGCATGTTCCTGTTATCATGGCGGGGATCCATCGGTATATCATCCTATGAACCAGCCTTAACCTTTTCCTTCCCATGGGAAAGTACACCGCTAGCCACTTCTATCTCGTCTTCACTGCGGTGCACAGCCAACGGGGCCATTGTGACTTGGGGAGCGTAAAAGGTTCGGCTTAGGTGACGCTTTTCAGAAGGAACGAAAACGTCAAACCATCGGGGTAGGCAGAAGCCGAGGGCAATAATGAGCATGACGCAATGAACGCTGGTAAAGGCAAAAATGTGTAGGGGATCGTTTCGCTTTTGGTAAAAGGCAGGATAGGCAAAGGAGACAATGATAGCAAGGATGGGAGCCGAGATATAGCGGAGGACAAAGCCCCAGAAGATAGGTATGCTCCAATTCTTTCCAATTGCAACGACAACATTGAGGTCACGGCGGAGTTGATTAAACTAGATATTCTTAGTCAAGTATTGATTCGGACCTGACGAAGTGAAGACCTACCGAGTAGAATGAGAGCCACCAGAGCTTGGTCAGCCACTTGTTTCTTCCCCAGAATCTAGGGGCTCCCGCATCTGGTGTCTTAGCTATTACAAGGGAGACGACGTTGGTCACGATGAAAATGCCAAATCCAACACCAGCTCCGGCCGCGGGACTCACTGCATGGCCAATTGCAACGCCCAGAACCATGGACATGATATATCCAATAGCATAAGTGGTGTAGGCAGCTACGCCAACCTGGCCGATGACGTCGGTGAACCGGTATAGCGTGGTAGCGCAGACACACTCAGACCACACGACGAAGATGAGACAGAGATTGTTGACCCAAGTGTCGACGGCGTCAAGGAGGTAGAAGCCAAATTCTGTACAGTACATCATAGAGAGAAGGAAAGCGGCGAGGATGATGGCAGAGCAGATGGGTGTGCGCGGATATCTGCGTGCCCAGTTGCAGTCACAGACGAGAGTGACAAGGGAGTCGACAAGAGCAAAAGCTGAGCTCAAACCGAGAAGTGCTAGTGTAAGGAAGAAGAGAACAGCCCAGACGTTGGCGCCGGGCATCTCGGAGATAGCCAGGGGGTACGTGAGGAAGCCGATGGTAAAGGTGCTGAGCGTGATAGTGGAGTCTTCAGGTCTGAATCCAAGGAATCCAATTACGCCAAAAACCGCAAAGCCTGCAACAATCTCATATAGAGAATTGCAACAGGCGATGATCACGGCGTCCTGAACAGCATTGGAGTACTTGCTATTATATGAGGCGTATGATGTAAAGTATCCGAAGCCGACACCGATGGAAAAGAAGATTTGCCCACATGCTGCTTGCCAGATATCACCATTCCCAAGCCTCCATCCATTCCACTCGGCAAAGTAAAGTTTAATGCCATCAGTTGCGTTGGGTAGAGACACAGATCGGCCGAGGATAATAATAAGCATAACAACGGGCAAGCCCATGGTAAAGTAGACAACCCTTCCAGTAACGCCAACACCCTTAAAGATGCAGACCCAGACTAGGAACCACATAAAGGCGCACCAGCCAAGCGTCTCACCAACGACGCCGGTAGCAGGATACTCAACGTAGCCGGATCCCTCGGGCATAATAGGGTCAGGGTTCGCAACGACGTCGACCATGTAGAACTCATCGCCGCGGCCGGTCCACGGCAGCGGGCTATGGAAGGAGTGTCGAAAGTATTTCATAATAAAAGCGAGAATAGGGACGTAGTAGGTGGCGACGATAAAGCCGGTCATGATGACTGCGAGACCGAGGCCCTTGGTGCGCTTATTGATTCCGTTGAAAGCGATGACCACGCTTCCACGGTATGCCTGGCCGATACTAATCTCAAGGATAAGTACTGGAATACCGAGAAAGAAGAAGGCGATGAAGTAGGGGATGAACCAGGCGAGGCCATTGTTGGCAAAGACGACGGAAGGGTAGCGTAGAAGGTTACCGAGTCCAACGGCGCCGCCCTTGAGGATGTATTGTTAGTCACGGTTTGCCCGAACCGCAGTTGAGCTGAAACTCTTACCATGGCAGCGAGAACGAAGGATGCTCGCGAAGGCCATTTGTCACGGCCATCCTCCTCCTTCTCCGCATCCGGGGCGAGGAACCTAAAGGCTCGCTTCACTGAGAGACCCATTATACAGTGGAAATGAAAACTCAGGTCCTTGTGAGTACAGATGGCGGGTAGCGTTCCAGTTAAACAGATGTCTTGTTCTTGTGAATGAGTATGTATTCGCAAAGTGGTATGACGAAAAGGAGACACTGGAATAAGAGCACACATCAGCCCATAGCTTCCATTGAAGCTTGAATAGAGTTGAGAGAAAGAAGAACGACCAGTTTAAATCAAGAACGTACGACGGACGACGGCTCTTTTTTGTAGGCAGCACAAGGGTACTGTGAACCTCTTGGCTCTGCAAGCCTAATCCAGTCCCTATATGCTGATACCGACGAGATGGTGACATGTGCTATTTTGCGGGGCGAATTAGATATTCCCTACGAACATGAAATCCAAGGTTTAGCCAAGAAATGTGGCGTGGAGGGTGACAATGATGCTCTAGGAATTGTACGTCATAGCTCACATGTGGGATGTTGTGAAGGTACAAAACATAAAGGGATGACGAGGGATTTGAAGGGAGGAGGAGGGGAAGGGTGTGCGAACGATTACTCATTAACCTATATGGAAACTCATTTACAAGAGTATGTCTACTAGAAAGGTAAATGAAACTCACTACGGCGAAACATCATTGAGTGAGGTAGGTACTTAAGTATCATGCAAGTTATGCCTTGTCATCTGTCTTTTTCTTAGGTCCTTTCCTTTTTTACTTGTTTCGT
>JABFFC010000188.1:0-40843 GCA_013623535.1 Fusarium penzigii | reverse complement strand
AACAACAACAACATCATCATCACCATCATCACCATCATCACCTTCATCAACAGCAGCAGTAATCTCAAAACCGTCAGATAAAAAGGCCCTGGCCACATAGATATGGCCACAGTGGGCTTGACTCCCTCCTCAGCTTACTCCTGGATCATCTCTACCGCAATTCACCCATCATCCTTCGCGTCGAACCAATGGAGATCATCACCCCTCAAGACTACCAGAACAACTCCCGCAAGCGTCAACGCAGGAGTTTACGACCCTGTGATGCTTGCCGGAAGAGAAAGACTCGCTGCGTCACCAAAGAAGGGGACGGTGACTGCGTCCATTGTCAGCTGAGGTCCACGCCATGCACTTTTCACCATGACCCCCCCGAGCGCCAGACGCCTGCCAACAGCTCTGCCAGCGCTGGCAGTGTGGTGGGATACGGTGGTGCTGAAGAGCCTTCCGCTGATGATCTACAGACGCAGTCCCTAGCCTCGGGGCAGTCTCAGAGCCGCAGCCTCAGCAAGACTCGCAAGGCATCACGCGATGAGGTTCACTCGGCACCTTCTGTTCACTCAGTTCCAGCTTTCCTCTCCCCCGCAGAAACGCGTGCCTCTGCTGATAGCGGACACCCTGTTCCGCCCCCTTCGGTCATCGTCCCAGAATTCATCGAGCCAGGACCCCTGGACAGGACCATGGGATGCTCTTCTACGCACTATGCTGAACTTTACGGTCTGGGAAGTGATATGGAACCCATTCTGATGCGCCATCGACCATACGATCCAAGAACTCACGAGTTTAATCTCGAGTCGCATGCCATCCGACGCGTGCTCGAGAGAGATCAGGATCAGGAGTACCCTCTGACTTTTCATGTGGCACACGACGAAAAGGCCATGATGGGAGGCCCTTCCAACGCCCAGGTGGACGCTATCGAGGCCTGCGTGAGCCCTCACGGTCCAAGTCTGGTTGAGCTGTTCTGGAGGCACGTACAGCCGTGCTATCCCATTCTCTCTAAGGAGGCATTCTCGCTGGCCTACAGTCAATCTTACCGTCGTATTCCCGCTGCTCTACTCGGTGCAGTCTATCTATCGGCCATCCGCTGGTGGACCTATGATCCTGAGCTATCCATACGTGCTGCCCCCGATGCGGCCCTCCTCCGCGACATGCTCCGTACCGCCATCCCAGCGTCGTATCACCGCCCCAAGCTTTCGTCCATCCAGGCGGCCCTCCTCCTCCTACAGTGCCAACCCGAGGACCCCCTCAACCCGGACCATACCTTCCAGTGGGGCCTTACTTGTCAGGCACTGGCCATCGGGCAGTGTCTTGGGCTGCACCTCGATGCAACAAACTGGGCTATTCCCCAATGGGAGCGAAACGTTCGCAAGCGCCTGAGCTGGGCCCTGTATATGCAGGACCGCTGGACTGCACTGTCCTACGGCCGCCCAGTGCATATTCACGACGATGACTGGACGGTCCGTGAACTTACGGCGGCTGACTTCTCAGATCACGACAATGAGGCGTCCTCGACGGCCACCTCTACATCCGCCACTACCCCCGGTGGTGATGAAGATCGGAGGTCAATCGCTGCAACGGGAATGACCCAGTACATCCACATGACCCGGCTTACGCAGATTCTCTCGGCTGTCTACTCGAGCTTCTACACGGCCAGGACCTGTCACGAGCAGGACACCGTCCTCCTTTTTGAAAAGGCCCGGCCACTCCTCGAGATGCTGACAAACTGGTTCCGCAGCATCCCGCCAAGTCTGCAGATGAACGTTATTTACCAGCGCAAACTCTGCTTCCACGGCTATCTCCACTTCTCCTACTACGGAGTCGCCATGACTCTACTGCGGCGCCTCATCCGCTCCACAGCCCTCCCCCCTCGCTGTACCGATGACCGCGTCCTCTCTGAGATCCGCCAGATCGCCCTTCAAACGGCCCAGAGCGCCATCAGCTTCGTCACGAGCCTCCGGCCGGACCACCTCGAGGCTTTCTGGTATTTCACCTCGCCCTATCTCTTCTCGCTCATTGGATCCTTCACCACTCTCCTCCTCGTCACTTCGCTCTCCTCACAGGAGCGTAACTTCTGGCAGGAGACGCTCAACTCCTATCTATGGAATCTCCGCATGATGAGCAAGAGTCACGAGCCTATGCAGTACGCCGTCAACCGCCTCGAGGGAGCTATTCTCCGTGGTCTAGAGCACGCTCTCGCCGTAAATCTCCATGAGCCCGTCAACGACAAAGTGAGCCCCTTGGTTGGTAATTACACGACCGATGTGTACGAGTACACGCATTTCGGTGACTGGGACCTCGCTGCTGCGGCAGCTGCTGGAAACGGGAGCTACGATCTTTTAAGTGGATTAGGGATGCAGCCAGGTGCTATGCTTCCCCGGGAAAGTTTAGAGTGAAACGTCCCCTCGAGTGGAACATGGACTTGGTTCTAAGTCATTTCTACTCGAGGCTTAAATGTCCATCTTCTGTCAATATTCTCCCGTCTTTGGCGGTGAGCGAGTGACGCATAGAGATGTTGACAACATCCACCATCCCGTCTTCGACGAACCATCCGAATCGTCGAACGCCATCACATTGGTCGTCATCCCAAGAGGGTAGTTTTGGCAATCGGAAGCTGAGAGATCGACCTCCGCAGAATGTTTCCATCAGTTGACCCCTGAGAAAGACAAAGATGCCGTCAGCCAAGCTGACATTGTCATGTCGAATCAGCTCAGGGCCGTCTATGGAACCATCGAGATATACGTGGTACTGGTCTGCCCAAGAGTCGTCCAGGGGAGGTGTGTCGGTTAATAGAATCACTGAGAACAACCCGCTGCCGGACGGAGTGAACTGTAGCCGGAACCCCCTGCCAGCCATGTCCGTCTGCAACATGATGCCAAAACTATGGGCGTCGCAAGCCGCCACGTTGAATTCGATGGACAGGTCTCTTCTCCATTCCGCCGGTCCGAGTTCTGGGAAATGTGTGGCCGTTGAGCCGGGAGAGCACAGGTATAGACTGGGAGCTGCATTGCTCATCGATACAGGTCTTGAGATTCGCCAGAGGTAATTCCTCAGTTCTCGAGATATATCCACTCTGAGCCAAGCATTCTCATCCGCCCACATCTCCCTGGCTACACCGAGATCACCGCCCCAGAGCCACTTGTTCTCATCGTCCGCATAGTCGGCCACCCAACCGAAGCAGATTCTCTTGTGAGCATCGTCAGCTTTGGGGCATGACCTAGCACCGTGCCATCGTCGTCCGTCCAGTCGTCCATGTGACCCATCCCGCGGGACCCGGAAGGGACCTTTCGGTGAATCGGCGACACGGTATACTGTTCCAGCATTTGGGGCTTGGAATCTCGAGTACACGAGGTACCATTTCCCGTTGGGAAGGGTGAAAAGCTCGGGTGATTCGGGGAAGAACACATCGTTGGGCGCGTAAAGTGGTTCAGGGGCTAGAGTCCAGGTTTGGAAATCGGGCGACGTCAGCAATGCGATGCATCCGCGTCTCCAATACGGGCCGTGTTTGAGACGAGTACCGGCGATCATCCAGAATCGTGCTTCGGCGTTGTTGTAGAAGACAAATGGACCGCGGAAATCGGCATTCTCAAATCGGGAGTGGGCTCCGACAATCACAATGGGACTCGCTGACTCTTCAAACTTATTCCCGTGGCGATCACTGACTCTTTTTCGGAGAATTGTGTGTTGTCTACTCTGAGAGTTGTATCCGGTGTAAAAGATGTTCATGTTACCATCGAGATCCAGCACCACAGACCCCGTCCACGCGCCGTCAGCGTCTGGATCCTGGTCCGACTCACCGGGACTGAGAACAATTTCGGTGTCTCTTACCCAGTCGACGAGGTTAACAGACCGGAGTCTCGCCCAAGACACTCTCAGACGTTCAGGGTAGTGTTTTGTCGAGGGTGGTGTAGTCAGGTTGAAGAGGTGGTATGTGTTGTCGACAAGCACAGGGATGACATCCCCAGCAGCTTGTGTAATGGAGGGACGGCTATAAGGGCATGTCTCTGGCGGAGGAGTCGGGGCTAGTTGAAGGTCTCGCATCGTGTTTGTTTGATATGAAAAAGGACCGCGGGAAACAAGTGTTGGAAGTAATCGAGGATATAATAATCGTTTGGGAATTGAGAAAGGTGAGCGGTCATCTGGCAAAGGTAAACGAAGCCGGCTGATGTAGAGCCACAACAATAATGTTTAGTACCTGTATTTCTCGAAGAATAATCATCTTTATAATATAATAATAGTAATCCAAAAATAAACAATAAAAAAACAGCTGGATTCTTTTGTCATGGTCCTTGGGTTTCTTTGGTCTTGGTCATGTCGGTCCGGGGGATGTGAATATCCATGAACGGACACTCCGTTGGTTTGGCTTCCATCTCATTCCCCCTTTTTTCTCGGGAGAGGAAGCTTGGACAAATTGACCCAATGTATGAGAGGAGAGGAAGGCGAGAGGGAGGGAGAAAAAGGCGACAAGAGTCAGGACAAGATATTTCAGCCCAACGGTTTATAGTATTATGCCCGAGGCCGTAGTTCTGTGTCTTTCTACCGGTATTTACGAGATTCTCCCATCAAGCTAGACTTGTTTGTTGAGGTGTTTCTAGGAGAATAATCTAGTCATAATATCAAAGCCGGCGGCATCTCACGTGTGAAGCAGTCTCAACTATCACCAAAAAGAAAAGACCTTCCTCGACATTTTCTCTCATCAACCGCGTTTCTCTGCCTTATTCCCTTGTTCTCTTCATTTCTTTTTCTTCTGCCTATTTTTTTTCGTCCTCCGTCTTTTTCTCCTACAGGCCACGGCGCGCGGCGCTCTCCCCAAACGGCAAGGCGTATTCCCCTTTTTTCCCTCCCTCTGCCACCCTCGTCCCTGGAGCGCCGGTTCTGACGAAGGCCGTCGAAACTCTATTAGACCAAACCCTGGCTGATCTGCAGTTCTAGACTCAACGGCAGTTCCAAACGGACCTGGAGGCTAAGAAGGGAAACGGAAGTTGGGGGCGCCTCTCGCTTCCCTCGGGGAGGGGCTAATTCTTTTCTTTTCTCGCACTCGTTGCTTTTCTTTTCTGGTGGAGAGAAGGTTCTTCTTCACGGACGCCATGGAAGGATGACGGAAGCCATTGGTATACCGTATCCTTGGAAGTAGGGGTCTGCGGGAGGGGGAAAAGGCAGTGGCTGATGAGTTAAGAGGCTGAAATGGGATAATTTGTCGGTATGTAGACGAAACCCTGACCAAGTGGTCGTCAAGACGCATGACCTGATTGATGGAAGTTTAAAACGGACCTCTCTACTAGGTAATGAATGTACTGTACTGTACTGCGTAAGACTACGTAGTGCTACGTATGCTGCTATTCCAGTGCCGTACCCTTCTTGTAATGAGGTCATTCATCTCACACTGACTAAGACTTGTCTCGGTCAGTCCCTTGGATGAATTCAGTCCCTTCGAACTGCCTCAGAGGGCCACGCCCCCTTGCTCCGAGTTCTGTCATGGCAGGGATCATATCGTTCCCCAACCCTACGATACCAAAAATACCGACCATTCTCGGATGGATGTCAATCAGAAAACCCAGACCAGGGGTTGTGTCGTTTTTGCCATGCCCTGCCCTGCCCGAAAACACGGTGGGAGGTGGGATGTAACAGGTGGGAGAATCGAAGAGGGGCATCGTTGATGCCCAAAGAACTTCGACAACCAAACAAGGGACGATCTTGAACCTGGCATTTCGAAAAGGAGATATGGTAATGAAGATCAGAGCATCTGTAGATTCGGGAGACTTTCTTGGCGTCGTGGGATCGTAACTTACTGTTGCAGTCGTGGTCGAGCGGAATTCCCAAATCGGGGAGAGTCGTGATTATTTTTCCATGTCAATCTAGGGTCAAGATCCTGATGGGATGATAATAGAACAGCTCCCGGTCTCTGTATAATTACGCCGATGATTGAATCAGGGGATATCGTATCAAGTGATATGTGCCCATATCATTCATACCTGAGCATTGAATAGCTTCACACCCAGCAAACCGGTATATTTCACCTACAAGCTACAATCGGAGGTCCACGAACGCTTCCAATATCTATCACCTTGCTTCTCTTTCCCGGTGGACAAGATCCTCAACGATACTACTATACAGGATAGCAGACCCATCACCGTTACTGTCGGGGAATTATGCCAGTTGTAGACTGTCAATAGCCGACATTCCCCGTCCGCAATGAAATAAAGCTCGAGGGTTCGATATGTAGCTAACTCTTCAGCTGCTTGGCTTTTTGCAACACCAGCATGGGTAACCAGTCTACTACCTTGTATTGTGACTGCTCAGTAGTTAGATCTAGCAGTTTGCATGGCATTAACACAGCACTCAAAAAGACCCTTAGAGTGGTCGTGTGCTAGTTTCAATCAACGTTACTGTACAGTCCTATCGCCATGACTGTCAAATCTCGATAGGAAGATCGCGTCTTCGTCCACAACGTCTCCCCGTTGATCGTCGTTATGTCGGACTCCTGAATTTCCCCGCTAGCTTCATCCACTATCCCACTAGACCAGCTCGCTTGTCGATTCTGCCCACTCGACGATGTATCAAGTATCCGTCATTCCAGTAATAGTGCTTACGGAGAAGATTCCGAAACGGCAACAAGAGCGTTGCGAATAAAACCTCACTCCATTTTCAAGGGTCTAACAAATGCAGCAAGGAAAGATCCCAGCTATATGGCAGGAGGGGACACTAGTTGGCCAAGAAGTGAGATTCAAGTTCGATTTAGTGGTTTGATCATTCCTCAGCCGCTTGCTTTTCTTGGATCGATTGGGTCAAGTGGCTCGTTCGTCTTAACAGTCGTGGTAAGCTATTCATTATCGAGATGCTGAACTTGGGTCGCTAGGGCAGACGCCATCCCTGAGCCCTACATCGGTTAACTTTTGACATGTCATGGAGTTTCATGGGGTGTCAGAACGAGAACAGATCGATGATGAGGATGCCTGTCATCGTAGAAAACCGGTTATGAGTTGAGACTAGGATAATCCCCGGTGGGTGACGGTCCGTTTTCTGACGCTTCACCGTTTTGACAATTGAAGGACAAGGGGAGTGAATGAACATAAGATGTAAGTAGAGAAACATGTCTTGTATTCGCTATGCTCGCTGTGACGATGCTGTATCCATCTCCTACACGCCACGACTTGATCCAAGGACCTCACTTGGGCCGCATTTGCTGTGTAAGAGTATAAGAGTGTAAGTGACTTGTAGCCATGCCGTGAACGAGAGCAACAAGAAAAAGGACCCAGAATGAATGCTTTACTGCGAACTCGATATCAATTCAACCTACGTCTTTGTGCATCATCAGATCGCGCATTTCGTGCTGCCGTTATGGTTCCATGGTGATCCCTCTGGACAGGTCTTTGGTTCTCCCTAATTGTTGTGCATGGAGCTTGAGCCGGTAGGCATCGCTGAACATTTCTCGACCCCCAGTATGGGCGCCAGCCAGTGCTCCCAGTGCTCCCAGTGCTTGTTCTTGGCCTTGTTGAAGCGGGAACTAGTGCACCTGGGACACGGTTGGCCTGGGTTGTTACTGTTGGAGGAACTGGTGGTTGAGGTGGTGGTGGACAAGGTGGTGGTGGACAAGGTGGTGGATGGTATTTCAGGCCAAACAGAGGCTCTAGGGGCTCTAAACCAAGGTCTAGCTCCTGATAGTTCAACTTGACTTTACCTGGGCCTAGGGCGGCTCTAGCGAAGCGCTTGGAGTAGCCCGGAGAACCCATAAATGTGCTTCCAGGACCGTTAGTGAACGGTGACTTGTCAGTTAGTGTAGATTTGGGGGCTGTTGAGACAAGCTTCGCGGCCGCTGAAGGGTTCCTAGGCCTCAGCGGATGATATGGCTGGGATCCCAACCTGTCTTGGTAATTTGGGGTCCCATATGGTAGATTTATCTGGTTTGGATTCATGTTGTAAATCGAAGCTGACGGTCCTGGTGTTAGAGCAGCGATGGGGATTTGTGATGTTTGATCC
Organism: Fusarium penzigii; assembly: GCA_013623535.1. Classification (NCBI taxonomy): domain Eukaryota; kingdom Fungi; phylum Ascomycota; class Sordariomycetes; order Hypocreales; family Nectriaceae; genus Fusarium; species Fusarium penzigii. Next base: position 32,875 of record JABFFC010000188.1, on the reverse strand, counting down.
GACTGGAATTCGGGGATAGGGATGTATTTAAAGGTCCTACGAGAGTTTGACATTTTCGAATTAGAGAATACTTGCATTTGATGTCTGGAGTTGTCTGCAAATGCTGCTACAAAGGTTGAGTTTATGCTGGATGTAGAGTGCATGCGTGCATATATAAGTCTACCCAGACTGACACTCGGCAATATAGCAGGAGTGAACGAACCAGACTTGCCTCGAACCGAGATTCCTTTATCGCGACCGAGTCTGTATTAATAATTACTGAAACATCGGGTCAAGGAGGAAAAGGCTCATTGAGCACGCGCAATTTGTTAATAAAGCTACGCATACAGAACAATAGGGTCTTTGTCTTGTAACAGAATGAGGCTCTGTGTCGCCAACTTGAAAGAAATCTAAAATAAGCACGAGTATGTCAGAAATACTTCAAAGGAGTACTTATTCCCAGCGACTGCATTATGAACTGGTTCTAATCTTTCTCTCAAGGTATTATCCTGATCTCTAATCATTGACTGTCTAATCCAAATCGATTACCTGGTATTTTCGTCCAGTCTAGGAAAAGACTTCAAGCAGTCTGGTCACAGTCAGTCAGCATTGATTCTCAACTTACAGGAGATATCATGAATAATCGAAATATCCTAGAGACATGACATGTACTAGTAGATGATCTACAGATGCCAACACCTGTCAACGGAAGCAGAGAGCTGCACAGGAAGTCAAAATAGCTAGTTACCTACTTTAGTATATATCCATGAACACAATGACTCGATTTTGTTCCTGCATTGGGTCAAACTGTTCGAGAGGGAGAAAGCGTGGCCCATTTGACCGTGGCTTGACATAGCTGTGTGATGATGACTACCTCCATGACCCAACCCAGCAATCAGGTCAACAAACTCGTTACAGTGTCATACATTGCTCTTTCCTCCAAACGATTCATGTTTCAAGTAATCATATGGTGTAGGCATTTCTTTATACGTATATTCTAGCATCTGTTCGGGTTACAATACCCTACAAGCCAACACACACACTGGCTAGTCACGAGTCACTCTCTGTTCTACATTTTACCTTGCATATGCTCAACTTCGCCAACTATCGCTGCTTTCACTCAACCTTGCATCACACGATCCATCAAATTCGGTCGAAGAGTATCAAGGCTTCGTCATGCCTACCAATGAAGTCGTATCCTCTTTCGAGGCCTCCTCCTCGGATGCCAAGGGCCACGGTCCTCTGCAGGATACCACTGCTAGTAGGCAAAGATTCCCTCCTACTCTAAACCTACTTTTCTTGTTTTTTTCTTGTGCTTTACCCTGACATTGAAATATAGATCCTCCTCAATCTCTCATCTATAAACACGACTGCCTAGCAGCACGCCCCAACTGTCAAGCTCAGTGCAGCCCGAAACACGAAGATGGCAGACTGGAACCTCATCAAGTAGGCTTTTTATCTGACTTTATAACCCTATTCTCATACATGCTAACATATCTGTAACAGGATCGAGTCCGCAGCACTGGCGCTCGTTCACCAGCCTCTCTTGTCGCCGAGATCCAAGGCCAGATAAAGATGGCGGCAGAAAGACGCCAGTCAATGAAGGAAAACGACAGTGGAGGTAATAAAAACTGAGAAAATGTGGAAGTGTCGTTATTTGGACTGAATACCAATTCGCTACCTAGCCGATCATAGGGTATAGAGAGAATTGCCCTGCTTCCTCTGCAAGTTGCTGCAACCTCAATATCGATATCCTTCTATGAACATATTAATTACAGGAATTTCTATTAACTGTAATGTTGACTCTTAGGAGCCACGGATGCATTAAATCGCGCCACTATGGTTGTTGACCTTCCTCTAGATACAATACAAGAACTAGGGATATCCAGATCATAAAGGACGCTCAAGTATTCCTGCTCTCCAACATTATGCTGCCTCCCAATCCATAGGTTCTACCATCCACTCCCACCGATCATCTTCCACCTCCAACTCCATCATCTTCTCGTCAGCCTTTCCTCCCTGTTCGGCACTCTGACTTATCTCCTCCTTGACTTTTCTATCAGCGGCGTGATAGGCAACCTCGAGTCCGCCGAGAACCTGTCCTACTATCCATCTAAGGTCGTACATTTGTAACGACGGCGTCTCTTTCCCCTGGGCTGCATCCTTCCATCGGTTTCTGAGTTCCTTGGCTTTCCAGAACGCTTCAATCACGTCGCCCTTGCCGAGGTATTCGTGAACTGGACATTTCTTGTCTTCCAGTGTCTTGAGGACGTTGTGGTGATAGGCGTGGCCAGCGTTGAATCCCTTGGTTCGCGAGTACATGGACGATTCAATACCAGAAGGCGAGTCACGGGTTACTGTTATGCCAAAGATGAGAAGAAGAAGCACAACAGCCTGCTCGATCCAGACGTAAAACTCATGGAAATCCACTTTGAAGTTCCTCTCAGCGTCAGTTCTTGAAAAGGCGAATTCTTCGGGATGTGCAGCCCGATGGTACGAGCTCTCCAGATCGATAAACTTCCACCGTAGACGCTGGCATGCTTGATCAAAGCGATGGAAGGCCTGAGTGGGAGTAAGGCGTATCACCCCTGAAGTTGACGTTGGCTGGGAGTCGGCTGGGGTTGGAGGTTGCTGAGGGCGATCCTGTGACTGTCGAGGCGGAGAGTGAGAGCTAGATCGAGGTGGTGAAGGCCGGTGTGGTGAATAGGAAGCAGACCGAGGCGGTAGAAGTATAGGCCTGTGGTTGCTGGGTCTGTTTTTGGCCCAGATGGAAGTGTCCAGGCCTTGTTGTGAATTGGTCATGGTAGATATGGGAAGGTTGATTCTGGTGGTCGTTGATAACTTGTAGTTGATATGGGCCGATGAGTTGGTCTTGGATTGTTTAAACTCCGACTGACTGGTGGACCAGATAGTTGGGTTTCTTTGCCAAGTTTCAGTACAAGAATGGCACTGAATATGAGATCGAAATCTAATCAGAAGCGCCAATATCGTGTCTGCAGACAAAAGCGGCTGCGAGATATCAATGTTGCTCTATTAACGGAGCTGCTTTGGTCTTGAGGCAAAACAAAAAGAAAGAAAACTATGACAATGTTGAGAGTCCAGGAAAATGGAATAGAACCATTGTCAATCAATATCAATGCCTGGCTGAAAAAAAAAAGATGATGTTTCAAACTGTTCAAAAGCAAAGAGGATTGATAAAGGATGAAAAAAAGGGCCCCAACAGTGAGTGAGAGACGGGTTAACGCTACGACCTCAAAGACCTCATTGGCCGAAATGTTATCCTGCCAGCAGCTATTGAGGGACATGTTATATGCACGAAGCCACCAACAAAACACCATTGTGCTGAAACCGACACTAGTAACGGTGTCGGGGTTTACCTACTGCAGATGATGTGACAAAGAAGTGAATGGAGATAAAAACAACAGCGAATTTGAAATGAAGATAGATACCGTGATATCAATTGTTATACTTGGTGTTTCTCCATACTTGTAGATCATATCGTCTGGGTACTCCGGATACCCTGGACACATTCACAACATCGTGGACAATGTCTAATCAACGGGAACCAACAACAAAACAGACCAGAAATCAAATAGAAATATAATGTTTGTTCAGGAAGTGCCATGTCATGATCATTCTTTGTCAATACACAACTTCAACCGCTTCATATCCATTTGGATCCTCAATATCACCTAGTGGTATTCCCGTCACTACCAGACTCATAAGAAGGAGTAAAAAAGACTACAAGTTACAAAGACCTGCAACATGAAAACATAAAGATTGCCAATCAGCGAGACAAAGACTCATTCAGATGCACGCCAACTCCCGCAATCCAAATGCAACCCAAACCCAAACCAACCCAGGTCCAGGGGCCTGTCTACCCATATCTTGAACCTATAAACAAAGCACCCAGACGCACCTCAGCCTCAACCATTCTTTTTGCCCCTTCATCATGACCAGTCTTCACACGTTCCGCTATGAATCTCTGATCTTTTTGGTCGCCTTGGCTGTGCCGATATGGGTATTATGGACCTTGAACAACAGTCAGCAATCATTCAACATCAATCACATGGAATCAAATATCATACCTTAGTAGCAAATCGGAGACTTGTCAACGTCTCCTTCAGATGTGTCTCTAGCGGTGACACCATCACGAACATCAGCGTCTTGCTGTTACCCCCCAAGCTGTATTGCAAGAGATGCGTCAGCTTCGAGTTGCGGTATGGCACATGCCCTGATCCACGGCCGAGCGCTTCAATCACATCTCCAAGGCAGCTGAGACTCTTGTTGATGCTCTGCGTCTCCTTCATACGGTCGCCCTCGGCTTGTGAGTGCTTCAGACGCTCAGAACCAGCCAGATCTACCAGGTTCAAGGTGCCCTCACACCTCTCACCCGTTGCCGAGTTCTCACCCACGAGCTTCAGGATGAAAACACTGTGAGATCGAGATGATCGTTCGTTGGCCTTGGTTGCTGCCACTGAACGATTGTTTTGTGCTTCGGCAAGCATCGTCTCCACGCTTGACGGGCTGTCCAGTCGAACCGACTTGCAGTTGGTGATAATCGTCTGCTTGCGGGCCTCGTCATGCCGAATCTCGAGTTTGCGTGATCGAGCCTCCGGGGTTCTCTCGTTTGGTGTCAACAGATCGTTCAGTTCCTCGTTGTACACTTCAACGAAGGAGCCCTCCATGCTGTACTCCCAAGACTTCTCCCTGAGTTTGGTGATGGTGTCGTAAATCATGTGCGTGGCCCGAGGGATCATACCGTCTTCTGAAGACATGGTGTATGTCTTGCCAGATCCTGTTTGACCGTAACAGAAAATACAGACATTGTAGCCATCAAGGGCACTCTGCACAAGTTGCGAAATCTCGTCAAAAATCTCGCTGTTCTGGGTGCCGGGTGTAAACACACGGTCGAATTCGAATGGGTAGTTCTTTCGTGTGACATGACCCAGACTGCTCTTCTCCTCGGGTCCTGCAAGAACGATCTCGGCTGAAGTCTTCTCATCGGGGAACGATACCTTGGCCTGTTCACCTTCACCGTCACCCAGTGCAGGTCGCACACGACACATGACCCGGATGTTGCCTTTGAGTTCTTGGTACTTGTTGAACAATACACGTCGTTCTGTCTCCTCCTTGATGAGCTTCTGTTGTGCCTCTTCGGCTGTGCGAATAGCGTCTTGTAGCCTGGCCTCCATGCTGGCAAATGAGTCGGACTGAGCCTTGCTGTCCGACTCGAGGAATTCGACATGCGATCGGAGTGAGTTGATTTTGGCCTCGAGTGTTGTGTTCGAGGCTGAGAGCTCAGCAATGTTAGTTTGCAAGCTGTTCTTGAGTGTCTTCTCTCGTTCGAGATCCCCTCGCAGCCCTTCCAGTTCTGATTTGAGCTCTTGCAACTCCCTGTCCTTGCGCTGCAAAGACAAGCCCATGTCCTGGTGCTCATTGCCCATTCGAGTCCGTAGCTCCTGGATTTCACGATCCTTCCTTTGTCGCTCATCTTCTAGCTGTTGCTGATGCTGTCGTGCTAGACTTTCTAATCGCTGCTCGTGTTCGACTGTTGCGAGGGCCTTCATTCGTTCCAGTTCTCGGTTAAGCTCGTCGACAGTTGTTCGGTGTTGTCGAGACATGTCGTCTAGAGTTTCTCTGTGCTTTCGTTCCAGATCGTCAACTCGTCGTGTGTGTTCCCACTTCTGTTTTTCCATATCATGGCGAACCTGACGGCTTTCTTCTCTCGCCGCATCAACATCGGATTTGAGAGCATCGTTTCTCATTTCGAGCTTCTCTCGATCCGCCTCCAATTCCTTGACTGCAGATTGTTAGAGATTCACGTCTCATGCAGGAACATCGACCTACCTCGCGTCTTGGCAAGCTCGAGGGCATCATCATGCCCCTTTCTCTCGCTCAACGTAGTGTTGACCATATCTTTGAGCTCTTTGAATTGCGATTCCATATCAACGACTCGACCGTCAACGTCCCATGCTATAAATGAATGCAGGTTAGAGTCTTTGTTCAAAAATGACTTGGTAGGAGAAGGGGTCTTGATGGGCGATTGGAATGACTTGACAGGGGAAAGCAACAGAGTCACTTCAAACTCATCAAGCTTGCGCTGCACCCGTTCGTTGCTGATTGTTCTGGAAGGGACTGCCTAGGCCTTTTCAGAAGAAGTCTTGCAGGTGGATGCAGCATGCTCTTGGTTTGACTTGTCTCGGTTACGGCGCTTGAAGTTGGTGTATGGTGATTGGGAGGCTGTAGACGAGTCGAAATTCTTGCCTGATGGGGGCCGGGAGGTCGCTTGACTCCCGTTGAGAGAGTTGTGGCCATCTTCAAGGGACATCTGGCCGAATCTCGTCGTCAGAGAACTGTCTCTGTTTTTCAACGAGATTGACCCCGATTGACCCGTTCTGACTTTGTGGTAGGGTTGGGATTCGAAAGAAAAATCGCCGTTCCGAACTGAAATTGATTCCGTACCATGACTAGGGGAAGTCTCGTAACGATCATCTTCACGATTGCCATGCGCTGTTCGAGGTCGAGGGGGCGCTTGGCTCTTTGATCGTAGGTGCCCCGGCCTTCCAAGTGGTCTCGTGTTCTGTGACATGCCGTATTTGCTAGGACCCATGGTCTTGCCGAAGTTGCTTGCCATTGATGCGCTGGTCGTTGGTCGGGTCAAGGTAGGTGGCTTGAGCTGGCGGAAAGGCGTCAGTAAAGGCTAAATACAGCAGGAGGCGTGGTGATTGATTCATGCTGGACGTGTAGAGCAAGGCGAGGAGTTTGATCAAGTCGACCACCATGTGTGTCACATACCCCGGAGATACCAGCAAGGTTCTGTCCTTTGATATTAGACCTCACAGCTGAGGCAGCAGTGCTCAGTGATACCGGCTTAGCAGGATATTCAGCTGCTCGCTCGGAGAGAGGTTTGCGTTTCGCGTCGGATTGTGATGCTGTCGACACAAGAACATCTATTAGCAACCGTGAATCTTGGATTAATCATCGATAGAGAATACAAACCGGGTTGAGGGATCTCACGCTTCATGCCCTTCCAGGATGTTGGTGCAGGCACCGAAGATTGAATACGGGCATTGTGTTGAGAATCACTCCATTCTGTAAGCCCTCCTCCTGTTTGTGTTGAAGGTGCGGGCAGACGACTTATTTTCGAAGCTCGAAAGTTCTGGTTCCATCAGTATCTACTCATGATGCTCATCGGCAATACCTCCTTACCTGCAGGTCTGGGGCGTCCATATTCGCAGTATGGCGCGCGCGTTGCAAAGATATGGGAGCAAGGACGCGGACAGCTAAACACAACGCGCCGCTCGTAAAATCAGCGGCAGATGAAGGCGTCGTGGGTTGTGCTAGATAAAAAGGTAATAGAATGGAGGGGATGGGGAAATAAGATAGAAACAAAACAATCAAGCCCGAGCGCTGGTTCGGCGGGCCTTTGGCATGAATGTCAAAAGAGACACGAGTAAGATGAAGCTAGTAGTTTTGGTTGCAGAAAACCATAATTGGGGTTTCTCAAAGCTATGTTTGCCCCCCCAGAATGGAAAGCTGGGCTCATTTAGACTGGCGATAACCAGGGGGTGTTTGTTTATCGCGTTAAACTGAGGCTTCCCGCTGCGTTGCTGGGGTGACACTTCCGTCTCAAGCCACAGCATCATCTCCAAAACGGAATCGTGGCTGGTGATGGCCAGGAGCTGGCTGACTCAGCCCCCTCGAGCTATGGGCCAAAAAAAACTGCCAGCAAAAACGTCAGCGCCCAAGCCCGTTTGAACGTGGGGGAGAGTCAAAGAAAGTTGTTGCGTAGATTCACATGTCACGGCGTCCGTTCGAATGCGCTGTTCAATATCCTGACCTCACAGCGCTCCGCAATTCCATCTTCCCTATCAATCCTGAATCGCAGGCCGTGTTTGAATTTCCGTCATCAGATCATTCTTCCCTCTTCTTTTCATCCGGATAAGTGTCTTCTTGCGCGCATCTCGCTTTCCATGTCTCAATAGCTGGCAACATCGTCCCTATCACCTCTGACCTTGTCTTTGTCTCTTTATCTCTGATTCAATTATCACTTGAACATCAAATCATGGAGAAATACAGCCAGTTTCGCGATCGAGGTAAGAATTGACCCCTCATGGAACACCTGCCAAGCTAATTCCTATAGCGACGGGCATTGCGCCCTTTCTCCCCGTCTCGACTCGCGTGTCTGGCCTCTCAACCATATCACACGCCCTCCTCTTTCTCTTTCGCCTGCCGCTCTTCATTACTTACTTTCTGGGATACTTCCTCTTCTTCCACTTCCTCCCACTGCCGGTAATCTTCCGCAAGGTTGCTCTTTGGGGGTTGATGGCCATTCCAGGTATATGGTGGATAGATCTTCAACTTGACGGCGTCAAGCGTGGTACCCTTGCCGACCAGCCTCGCGAGCGTTTCCCACATCCTGGGTCTATTATTGCCGCCAACTTCACGAGTCCCATCGATGCCATCTACCTCGCAGCCGTCTTCGACCCCATCTTTACAGTCTCCTATCCCGAAACTCGACAGGTTCAGCGCATCAGCCTCCTGGGGGCCGTTATCATGGCCCTCTCGCCCATTCGTACAGGCCCCCCGAAAGATGGCAAGCTCGTTGAAGTCAAGGATCTCCTCGCCGAGAACCCTGGTCGTATTCTCGCCGTTTTTCCAGAATGCGGCACCACCAACGGCAAAGCCATCTTACCATTCAGCCCGAGCGTTCTTCAGTGCCCCCCTGACGTGCACATCTTCCCGGTTAGCATCCGCTACACGCCTTCCGATGTTACGACTCCTATCCCAGGGAGGTACTTCCAGTTCCTGTGGGACCTCCTCTCTCGACCTACGACATGCATCCGTGTACGCATTGCTGAAGGTCAAGTGAACCAAGCCGCCGCAAAGACGAACGGTATCACAAACTCTGACCTGCGCCAGCGAAGCGCAGATATTGTAGTGTCTGGGGAGGAACAAAGGGTCTTGGATCGGATAGGAGAGGCACTCGCCAGACTCGGTCGTGTCAAGAGAGTTGGACTGACGATGAAGGATAAGGCAAATTTCGTAGATGCTCTCAATGGCAAGAAGGCTTGAGTTGAGTTGGACGATACACGTATTCGGGATATGCGGGCGGCTTGTTTTGAGAATTCCCCAGTTCAGGGAGTGGCGTTGAACATATGGAAATGCATTGTACGGAGCCATTTGGGGGATAATTTTGTCGTTCATTGCTTGTCTGGCCCAAGATAGAGCGGCTTCTTGACCCGGATTGACGATTCTTTTGCCAGCTCAAATTTGCTAAACTTCGAATCGTGCATTTCACAGCACCCGTCTTGTTAGCTGGCCATTTTCGGTAGAATTACAGAAGCTCAGGCGCTCTTCGCATCATGGTTGTCACATATCAAGAGGGCAAGTGTGGTTTGTTTGAGGTATCTTAACTCCAAGAGGGAACCAAACTCTATTCAAATCGCCTTTTCCGAACCCAAACAAAATCATGAAATTAGTTACAGAGAGTTGACAAGAAATACACAGCCCTGGGCTTAGTTGGCGCCACTGTCAGTGACACAACCGTAGCTAGCATTGCTGACAAGGCTAGCGTACTTCTTCAGCGTGCCCTTTGTATAACGGGGAGCGGGTGCCTTCCAGGCTGCTCTGCGGCGAGCGACCTCTTCCTCGGGAACCTCGAGGTTAATAACTCGCTGCTCGGCATCAATGACGATTCTGTCACCATCCTCAACGAGGGCGATAGGTCCACCCTCCATGGCCTCAGGGACGATGTGACCAATGATGAAACCGTGGGAACCACCAGAGAATCGACCGTCGGTAAGGAGAGCAACATCCTTACCAAGACCAGCACCCATGATAGCAGATGAGGGCTTAAGCATCTCGGGCATTCCAGGGCCGCCCTTGGGACCATCGTAACGGATGATGACAACAGTCTTCTCACCCTTCTTGATCTCACCAGCCTCGAGACTGGCAATGAAGTCGTTCTCAGCATTGAAGACGCGAGCCTTGCCCTCGAAGCGAAGACCCTCCTTACCAGTGATCTTACCAACAGCACCGCCAGGGGCAAGAGAACCGCGAAGAATCTGGATGTGACCACTAGGCTTGATGGGGTTGCTGAAGGGTCGGATAATAGTCTGGTCCTCAGGGAAGCCGGGGACGTTCTCGACGTTCTCCTTCATGGTCTTTCCGGTGACGGTCATGCCAGAGCCGTTGATGATACCCTCCTTCAGGAGGAACTGGAGCAGAGCGGGAGTTCCACCAATCTTGTGCATATCAGCCATAACCCACTTGCCGGAGGGCTTTAGGTCAGCGAGGAAAGGTGTTCGGTCGGAAACCTTCTGGAAGTCCTCGATGTCGAGCTTGATGCCGACAGAGTCAGCAATGGCAATGAGGTGGAGAACAGCGTTGGTGCTACCACCAAGGATGTTGACGACAATCATGGCATTCTCGAAAGCCTCACGGGTCATGATATCACGGGGTCGGATGTCCTCCTTGAGAAGGTTTCGAATGGCAGGGCCGACCTTTTCGCATTCGGCCACCTTGCTAGGGTGCTCAGCAGGGCTGCTACTGCTGCCGGGCAGAGTCATACCCAGGGTCTCGATAGCAGTGGCCATGGTGTTGGCCGTGTACATACCACCACAAGCTCCGCCACCGGGGCAGGCATTTCGGATGATGTCGAAACGCTGCTCCTCAGTAATCTCGCCAGTAATGTACTGGCCGTAAGCCTGGAAAGCAGAGACGATGTCAATGGATTCGCCGCTCTTAGTGCAACCTGGGGCGATGGTTCCTCCATAGACCATGATGCTAGGGCGGTTGACACGACCCATGGCAATGGCAACACCAGGCATGTTCTTGTCGCAACCGGGCAAGCTGATGTTGGCGTCGTACCATTGACCATTCATGACAGTCTCAATACTGTCGGCAATGATCTCTCGGCTCTGAAGCGAGTATCGCATACCAGTGGTACCCATGGAGATACCGTCACTGACACCGATAGTGTTGAAGCGGTAAGGAATCAGACCAGCTTTGGCGACAGAGTCCTTGACATGCTTGGAGAGGTCCATCAGGTGCATGTTACAAGGGTTGCCCTCATACCAGACGGATGAGATACCGACTTGAGCCTTGTTCATGTCATCTTCGCTCAAGCCGGTGGCGTAGAGCATAGCCTGAGAAGCACCCTGTGACTTGGGTTGGGTGATGGCAGAGGAGATCTTGTTGAGCTTGTCATCGGCGGCACGAAGGGCGGTGGTAGAAAGAAGACGACTAGTGAAGAGTCAGTAAGGAGGCATTTCATTAAAATCGACGACGAAGAGGGCATCGTGGTAAATGTTAGTATAAAAAAGAGTAACATACCCATTGCTCTTGAGCGGGGAGAGAGGGAGAGCTCCCAGAGCTCTCGACCTCATGCGCAGTGATGACCGGGCAAGCATGATGACGAAGGAAGACTGGATTTGATCAATCAATTGAGGCCAAAAGGATAGATTCCGGAAGGAGAAGTCGATCCTTTGCAGATTGATGCCGTCGTGCAATCCCAAATCTCGGAGGAGGAGGTGACTCGTCTTTTTGGACTAGAGATTTTGATTTTCTTTCGGTGCTGGGCTGCGATGTCGGCTAACGTTTTTCCCTAGAATTTCCCACTTTCCCTGTGATCTTCCCTGTGACTTGGCTTACTTGAGCGCTCTTCCCCGCTGGGAGGATCCCCGCATGACAATTAAACTGCTCTGATTGGTTGCACTGGGCCATAGCAGCCATCAGTGTTAGTGGGCCAAGGAATGAGCTACTCACCGATTTGTGACTTTGAGGTTTCCAGGTCGACTACCGGTACTCAGTACCAGTCTCTAGTGATAATTCAACTAAGCGATTAGCTGGATTGGACTTTGTATAAGTGACCGAGCATGAAGGCCTGTTTTAAATACTGGACCGTTAAAAGTGTTCACACACAACAGTTATCAAGCGCTGAATCTTCCTGTTTGTGCAAAAGTCGGATATTTGACACTGAGCTACCTATCCCTGCATCCTATCCTTGTGGTACCTGAGCGACCTCGGCCTGCCTACCTGTCGTTCATCTTGTGCGTGATGTACCTATATGATGTAGGGATATATATATACTGTCGATTTTGGATGTGTGTTGTTTAAAAGTGTCAATCTTACTGACATATCAGTAGCTAAGACTTCAAAGGTTCCAATGCGTGAATGGTTAATGTGTTTATTCTATGGGTATCAAGCTCGCCCTGCTCACACGCCAAATCTCTACCAAGTCTTGGTCTGCTACCGGATCTATTGTCTTTCAGTACTCAGCAAAAGCCGCCCTTTCCAACTTGTCTAAAGCGTCCTTGATGGCGGTAGAAATCCCATCAATGTTCTGAAAAGAAAACATATCATAATGGTTGCCCTCAACGTCTATCACTTCTTCAAACATGTTCTTGTCATACCTATCCCATCCCAAGTTCCTCTCATTGCGATAGATGTCCACTCTTCGCACTCCTTCGCCTTCTACGGGAACAAACTCCTTTGCGCGCAGCAGGAGAGTTCTTGGTCGCTTCTCTTTGGAGCCTTCCTTCCATGTTGGGAGATTCCACGTCTTTGCCATGCGGCCTGCCTCTGCCATGGCGCGTTGACAGAGAATCTGGTTCATGTTCTTGCCCTCCTCGGATAGATCTGCCACGGCGATGTTGACAGGTTCTGCTGGTAGAGGGGGATACACGCTGTCGACCATGAGGATGCCGATGACACGGACGCCGCTTTCTTCCTCGCTTATCAACTTTGCTATTGCGAGACTCAGAAGACCTCCCATGCTCCATCCACCCAGAAGAATATCCACAGTACCATCTTCGTTGTACGTTCCTGGAAAGTCCGTGTTCTCGATGGCCTCTAGAATGAAGTCGCGGTATAAACGAGCCATTTCAGGGATACCGCCCTCAAATCTTTCCCCGCTATGGTAATGGGGGTTGAAAATGCCGTAAACGCATCGGGAGAGCGGGTTTAGACAGTGGTAGGCAAAGGTCGTGCCGCCTCCATCGTGAAGGAGAAAGACGGGGACCGGGGCGGGGCGGACCCAGCCGGGAGCTTGGATGATCTCTGGATTCGACTCCATCACAGGATGAAGAATGACGGCAAAAGTGTTGGTTATTTAGAATGGCCGACGAGAAGGTTATGTTGTCGAAGGATCACGAGCTCGGTGAGTTCCTTGTCTGACCTCCTCTCCCCTTGAGCGAGTGTCGGATGAACGGCCACAATGATCCACTCCCGTTTGAATTTGGAGACACAATAGATTGAATGTTGTTAAGCGCGACGTGGACTTGGTCGCGATGAAACTGAGATGACTCGGTTTTAACACGAGCAGAAAAGATCCCACGTCATTATCAAAATAAATAAATTCCTTTGAGTTGTTGGGAATTTTTGCTGACGCTGACACAGGCACTCGGCCCACACTGAGCCACAGCTCGGTGCATTTATTGGAACAACGGAGCCCGCAGTCACGGAATTGTACGGTCTAGATAGAGTAATCATGGTTCATGAGGAATCACTGTAACGTACTCAACATCTATATGAGGCTTTTTTCTTTCTTTCTATATTGTTATTGTACATTTCACCAACAGTTCCACATTATTGGTACATGGGATTCTACATGAGATTATGATTTCTTGTTTCGAGTCTTCGCCTCATTGAGAAAGCCTTGTAGTCTCCAAAGCAATAGATGGAGACTTCGTGCGCTTTTACTCTTCCAATACCTGAGAACGAAAAGCTCATGACCCTGGAACAATTCCGTCTCTGCTCTGAGTCTTTGTACTTCCTCGTCTCCCAATAACCACTTTAGATCATGGACCGCCATCTTCTTGCCATAATTAGCTCCCTCCACGTCTAATGTCGCATACTGATTCGTAGATCCCTTTGACGTCTCGGGTATCCAGAGTACACAACCACCCTTGTCTGCCTTCTTCGCATCTTCCCATGATGAGCATGGTATTATGAACTTGTAGTCTGGTTCGGAGCTTTGCTTAGCCCTGATGATCAACGCATCAACAGCCTTGCTGCGAAGCGATTTCAGTAGCAAATCGCCCATATCGGGTCTCCATACCGTCTCGCTAAAATTTAGATTAGATGCCAGACCATGGCGAAGGGACATGATCTGGCCGATCATTTTTTGCTTCGCTCCGCCTACTGAATCCACCATGGACTTTTGTGATAATAGATAAAAGTTCAATGGTGCACGATGTGGTCTTCGCCTACCAACTTCTGACTCCTGTGCAGTAGACGGAGAAGCTACAGGTGTGTAAGATGTGACATCGGCTCCGTCCGCACCAGTGACGGCTCCGAGCTCACCGGCATTTGTTGGGGCTGTTGAAGACGATAACCTTGCATTCCCCCCTGTTTGAGATGGCGTCCGTCCTTCCTCATGATATGGTATGACGGAATCGAAGGCGAGTGGCCCCGGCGCCCACCAAGTTTTTGTTACTTCAGGATCAGGGTGTTTGGTTAATTCGAAGTCTTGGTAGAAGTATCGAGGAAGAGCTGTGTGTGAGTGGACGCATCGTCGGATGGGGGTAATGAGTGCTTCGGCTGCGTCAAGTGTTAGCTTGAACCCTCTGACAAAAACCAAGAAGGCATACCAAATGGATTATTCGACAGCTTCTTTCTGAACTGTCCTGACTTCTTGCCTGGTTCTGCCTTTCGCTGTCGCCGTCTCTTCTTCATCCAGTCGGGATCCATGACGGGAGATATAGGGAGCGACCCAGCAGGTGTATCGACCACCTTCTTGTCGAAATCAATCTTGACATTCTTCCCTTCTGTATCTTCAAATCCTGATTCAACCTGTCGTCGGAGGGCCTCGTCTGTGAGATCTTCCTTGGCGTAGGAGTACCATCGTCGTGGCTGTGCTCCTCCTATACTGAGCCCGGTACTGGTATAACGGCCGATACAGGCCGCTGTGCATCGCTTCATCGCGTATGGTTTTTTTCCGTCGTTTTATCGGTTCATCGTCTGGTGTAATATGTATAATCGGTGTCGCGTGGTGGTCGTCAAGGACCGACTGGAAATTTCCTGGAGTGCTAGTAGCATTTCAGTTGAGCACCAGTTGCTATCTTATCAATGACCGGGATTTTCTCAGCCAAGCACCCCTAAGCGTCGCAAAGCTCCCCCCCACCTCTTCCGGTAGCGCTTCCGGCCGGTTGTCCTCCAAGCTTCATCATTACAACCACATTCACGAACAACAATGCTTCTAAGACCGAGGACGCTTCGCGTGTTGCGCGGCGTGTCGCAGCAACATGTGAGGACGTTTGGATTCTCCAGCTCTTCTGGGCCCTCGTCAGTGCCACCAATGGCTAATATTCCCATGCCCTATATTGAAGAATCATCTGTGAGCTCGGCTGCCGCGTGCTGTTGAATGTATCTAACAGTGATAGGCTGCAGGAAGAAAAACATGTTTGCATTGATTTAGTGTCTGTCTGGAGGAACTGGAAGCTGATTATTACTAGGGGATATCTTTTCCAAGCTGTTGCAGGTAAGCGTCCTTTCCATACTTGACTCAAATGTTGGGCTTACCGACAACACTAGGAACGCATCATTTGTCTTAATGGCGAAGTAAACGATTACATGTCTGCCTCGATCGTCTCACAGCTTCTCTGGCTCGAATCCGATACCCCCGAGAAACCTATCACGATGTATATCAATTCTCCTGGCGGTTCAGTCACTTCAGGTGCGTTTCAATATTCGATGCAATGGTTAGCCTGGCTAGGGCTCACATTTCTTTAGGAATGGCCATCTAC
This sequence comes from Fusarium penzigii, assembly GCA_013623535.1. Classification (NCBI taxonomy): domain Eukaryota; kingdom Fungi; phylum Ascomycota; class Sordariomycetes; order Hypocreales; family Nectriaceae; genus Fusarium; species Fusarium penzigii. The sequence goes on along the minus strand of JABFFC010000188.1, from coordinate 17,144 downwards.
GATACCATGACATATATAAAATCGCCTGTATCGACGGTCTGCATCGGTGGTGCCGCGTCAATGGCTGCCATTCTTCTCGCAGGAGGTGAAGCTGGCAAGCGATTCTCCCTTCCTCATAGCTCCATCATGATCCACCAACCTCTGGGAGGAACTCGAGGCCAAGCATCAGACATTCTCATTTACGCGAATCAGATTCAACGAACGCGAGAACAGTCTAATAAGATTATGCAATATCATCTCAACAAAGCCAAGGGATACGAGAAATACAGCTTGTCAGAGATCAACGACTTGATGGAACGAGACAAGTATCTGTCACCTGAGGAGGCGTTAGAACTGGGTGTCATTGATGAGATTTTGACGAAGCGCCCCGATTCAGAGAGTCAGGAGAAGAAGCCAGCGGATGCATCAAAGATTTCATAAGTACATAAACATTATATTCCGGCCGACGTCAAATATTCAGGCATGTGAATGATATGGCTTGGTGCATCTAGGTCATCCTAATCTGCCGTTGGGCCAAGCTCAGTGGTGAGCTATCATAAGACAGTTGATAGTCCTATAACAAAACGACAGAACACAACGAATGAGGGTCATATCTTCGCCACCAGTTTACTTTTGGCATTCAATAGCATTCTGGTTACGGCGATCGAGGTTCATGTTGACTTTTGAGCGGTATGGTTTATCTGAAACGATCCAGAAAATATCAGCATTCGAGATTGCCGAAATTTAATTTCTACACAAGTCTCTCTCAATTCCTACAATTCCCCATGCTAGAGCCATGGAGCATCTCCACCGTCAACTACCTAATAACATGCAAATCCTGTAGTGTAATTATCATATGTCAATAACTTCTATTCGTTGCAATATAAAATCGACCCAGGCATAACTCTCAAAGGACTACTGTACTATGCAATTATCCTAGTCCATTTCACTAACGAGTTTGACGTCATGCGTCTATCCATAATTCCACTAAGACGCCCCGCGGTGCCCCTCCATCGCAGAATGCCTGTTTAGGAAAAAGCGAAAGAGTTGGGGAAACGCTCAACGTTAAAAAGCTCAGGAACTTTTATTGCCGTTGTGTTTGGAGACAAATATCTGCGATATCTACCATACGTCTTCTGTGTCTTCTGTTTCTTCACTTCCTTATAGACGCGATACAAGTTGGGAACCATGGAGTACGACGCAAAGATTCGTGAGTGACTTGATGGGCGACCTTTTCTAAGGCCAGGATTATAACTAACAATCCGATATTCAGCTCAGTCATATTCTAGCGATCCCAATTCATTCGCTTTCAGCTCGATTCGACAAAGATTGCCTACGATTCTGGTGCGTATGTTGGTGCGAGCCACATGCATGCTAGATGATCTAACAGTCCTATAGACCAGCGCCATAGACGACGTTTATCGAGCCGTTACTAAGACCGACGATCCTGAAGCTACAACGGAGGGCAAGAAGATCATTGAGAAGCTTGTTGCTCTCAGATACGAGGTTGAACATGATCGCCAGCTTACGTATGGGCTCTTGCTACTTTAATTTGTTGGACAACAACTGACCGAGATAGTCCCATCCCCGACGATGGCTTCACCGACGAGGTGAATGCTTACAACAAGGAACTTCAGCAGCTTGCTGAACTGAAAGGTGAAGTTCACTGGTTTGATGTTCCATGGCTGTTCTCAGAGTGCTACATGTATAGGTGAGTAGGAATAATGTGCTCGAGTTCGCTTCTGCTGACCAATTCAGACGCATAAGCACCTTCTTCAGCACTACCAAGCACTGGAAGAACTACGATGTGTTCGCTCGCCAGAAGATGAACACTTTCCGATCATCGAGGCCGGCTGTTGTCGAACTCGCAAACCAGTACAGACATTTCGTCCAGGAACTCCGATCAGACAAAGCAGCCACCCACGATGACAACGCTGAGAAGATATTGTTTGCCGAGATGTTCGAGATTTGCCTCTGGGGTAACGCAACTGATTTGTCTCTTCTCACCAACTTGACGTACGAGGACATCCAGAAACTTCAAGGTGCTGATGCCCGCAAGGCCGCTGAGGAGAACATCCTTGTCAACGATCTCCCCAAGGCCTTTGAGCTCCTCAAGAAGGCGAAAAATGAGGGCAAGAAGGAGCGTCGTGTGGACATTGTGCTTGACAACGCTGGATTCGAGTTGTATGTCGACCTCATCCTCGCTGGGTACCTCTTGTCTACTGGTCTCGCTACTCAAGTTATCCTCCGACCCAAGTCGATCCCCTGGTTCGTCTCAGATGTCATACCCACCGACTTCAGCGCCCTGCTCAACGCAATTGCCAACCCTCGTGCGCTGTATGAGACGCCTTCAGAAGAGGAAGAGCTCCAGGACAAGAAACCAGCACCTCTCAAGGACTCCGAAGAGGAGGACCTCAAATTTTTGTTCCAGGAGTGGGCTGGATTCCACGCTGAAGGTCAACTTATGCTGCGACCTAACCGATACTGGACTGCCGGTGGTAGCTTCTGGCGATTGCCTTATGAGAACCCCCAGCTTCTTGACGAGCTCAAGGAGGCCGAGCTTGTCATTTTCAAGGGCGATCTTAACTACCGAAAGTTGACTAGCGACGTGAGTATTTCCGGCAGACGTCTCATTTATTTGGATAATATTGCTAACATGAGCAGGCTTGGTGGGATCCTACCACCTCCTTCACAGAAGCTCTCGGACCTTTGGGCCCTTCTTCAGGCGTCAATGTTCTCGCTCTTCGAACATGTAAAGCCGATGTTGTCGTCGGTCTTCCCAAGGGTAAAGATGAAGAGCTGAGGGCCCTCGAAAATGGCGGCGGTGATAGTGGTGCACGAAAATGGGCATGGAATGGCAAGTGGGCTGTCGTCTCATTGTCGCAGGCTCATTAATTATTCATGTTTTCTTGGCTACATTTTGGTAGACCATGGTGGTTGATCTGGGGATCAATTTAGAATAGAGTATCCTTCATGGGACAAATAAAAGGATTCAGCCTCGTCCGCGACAGGGGTTACAAACACATGATCTGACATTCCTAGTATTGTGGCCCACAGAAGGATCAGTTAAATTGGCTGGTGTTTGTCAGCCTGTCTTACAGCCTCAATGCAAGCAAATCGGCCTGTCTATTGGCTGGATCAAACGGGATGATACAAAAGCCCGTAGATGTGTTGTTGCTGACGGACAAAGGCTTACCCAGACCTTTACAAGTAAGATAGCTTTACTCAGAGACCAAGCATCACCATGGGCATCCTATTCTCGCGTCCGGGTCGTGAGTCTACCGCCCTCCCACCGGGTGCCTTTGCCGCAGGCAACATATCTTCGCTCAATAGCTCGTCCATCAAACCGTATCTCGGCATCAACACTGGCCTGTACGATGTTCCTTTCAATGATCTCCCCCCTATACCATTCGAATGGATCGTGTCACCCAAAGAAATCACCGGATCTTGTCCCAGCGGGGCTTCGATCCTGACATGGTTTGGTGTTACGGAAGCTATTATTGCTGTTCTAGTACCGCTTATTGCGTACAGACCTTTCGTTCATCATATCACTCGAGGTTGGCTGGGTAATCGTATCAAGCACTCAGTCGCTCTAACATGGACTATCACTTTTGCGTGTCAACTTACAGCCAACGCAATTATTGCCGGCATGATTGGCAACACTCCCGGTTATGGATCACTCAACATGCTGCACATCTTTACGGTCTTTATATCCCGTCCGCGATTTTATCCTATTGTCGTTGCACTCCTTCGCTGCGCTGTCCCCGTTCAACGTTCTCGAGAATGGGATAAAACAACTATCATCAAGCGCAGTACTGACGACCGTATCGAGTTCCCGTACACGGACGCCTGGATCACCACCTCCTTCTCTGAGCTTCTTCTGCTTCTTATTTCCGCCATTTTCACGGGCGTTACCTGGCACCGTCTCCCTTCCGACAGCAAAGCCCGTGAGTACGCATCAGACCACGTGAGCTTTGTGTCAAGCGCTCCAGGCGTGATGTTTCTATGCATGATGGCTTTCGTACCCGTGTACAAACGGTTTGGCGAGGCATATCCCATCGAGGGGAGACGGTATGAAACAGGCCGACATTGGGGCGTTAGCGTGAGCCGCGACGGAAGGGCAACATTAAGAGTCAAGAAAGATAGGAAGAGCACTACGTTCAAGCGAATAGCCAATGCAGTGGTTGCAGCGCTTTTGCTGGGCTATGTTTGTCTGGTGCAGTGGGCATATTGGACAAGGTTCGTCGAGATGACGGGAGTGTTGTAAGTGCCTAGCTATTGTGTGACATGATCGATTCGATGAGCTGACCGAGGTCTATAGATTCTGTCCTCCTAAAATGGTAAACGCTGGAGTCGTGTGGGTGGTGTTTACAGTAATTGGTAAGAACTGCATGTTGCATGCATAAATTGAGTGTTGTTTGCTAACAAACAATTGTAGGCTTGTTGGCGGGAGCAGCCTCATGAGCTGGATATTTCCATTCGCTGTTTACTTTGGATATATAAGGAACATTCTATCATTCGTATCATTAAATTTGTATTCCCGAGTATTTCGAATCTCGGCTCTTTCAATCGTATTGCAGGAACAATCAGCCACTGTGTGGCCAATCTATTAGCAATTTTCATGATTATATATTCATGTCAACACAACCAACACAAGCTGCTCGTGTGGTATCAATCATCCAGCAAGGATCTCAAGTGGCTGATTTGCCTGTAGTCTCATGTCCAAGGATCATTCAAAAAATAGCTTGTTCTTCTGTTTGCTTAAAGCAAACATGCAATCTTATGGACTCGGCATTCAAGTCTCAAGGTTCGGAGCTAAGTCATGTCTGTGCTTTGCGCAATTGGTATAAAGTGTTTAGTTCAGCATGATTCATATGGACCTAGAGGATACATGCTCACACTTGACCAACTATCAAACGTCATATATCTCAGAATGAATCTAGAAAAAGCCCATCTCCGAACCTTGGCCTCTGACTTGGCGTCTGCCGTCGAGGATTACACTTCCAACACCGAAGGAAATGAGACGGCGAAACGCATGGCTATTGTCACATTAGCCAGAAACATTGTCAATGAAGCAATCCCTCCCGAGAGACACTGGCAGATGCATGCCTCTACCCTGGATGCACTCGTTGCGTGTCAGCTGTTTCAAAGATGGGGAGTTTTTGACGAGATACCAGCCGATGGGACTATTACATATGATGAGCTTGCGAAGAGGCTCAATGCCGACACTTCTCTGATTCGTGAGTATTGCAACTTTGAAGCTAGCTATAGTTACTAACAGTGCTAGGTCGAGTTGGCAGAGTCCTCGAGGCAGCTCAGTTGCTTCGTCGGGGCGACCCAAACGAGATAGCCCACACGCCAAAGTCCATGATTTACAGGAAGGAAAGCCACTGGGCATTGTTTCTGCGCATGTGGTGAGTTCGGCCATCTCCCATCCCAAGCCCTTTAACTAAATATCACCCAGCTTTGACGAAAACTACATGGCTTACATACATATGCCCGAGTACTTCGCCAAACACGGCCTTCGTGAACCTCAGGGTACCTCGCACAATCCCTATAGTTTTGCCTATGGTCAGTTTGACCAGAACTACTGGGATATTCTTGGACAACACCCGGAACGATTGCGGGCGTTTATGCGTGCTATGGAAACGACACAGGAGATGATGCCGATAAAAGGTATCTACGACTACTCTTGGGCCAAAGAGCAACTAGACCAGGATTCTGAAAGGGTTGCTTTTGTGGATGTGGGAGGAGGAAAGGGCCATGTGGTCCAGGCGATTTGTGAGGAGAATGGCTGGTTCCCTAAAGAGAGGTGTGTTGTTCAGGATAGACAAGATATTGTTGATGAAGTAGCAAATCTTGATGTCCCTGGCCTCAGGGGTGTCAACTTTGCGGTACACAACTTTAACACAGCGCAGCCCATACAAGGTAAGTATACATTTATGACACCCCCCTTTGTCTTCGAAATCCTCACACCTGTATAGGTGCACTCATCTACCACATCCGCTGCTGTCTTCACGACTACAGCGATGCAAATCGCATCGTCATGCTCCGTCACATTGCCGACGCTATGGCTCCGGACAGTCGTCTACTCGTCGTTGAGCAGATTGTCGATGACCCCCCCTCTCCAATGGCAGTACACTACGACATGGTCATGTTGACGATTGGTGGAAAGGAGAGGACAGCTGAGGAATTCAAAGACCTTGTTGGGAAGGCTGGACTAAAGGTTGCTGCAATTTACAAGAAGGTTCAGTTACCTGTCGCTGTCATTGAGTGCTTCAAAGACAGCCATGTGATGGCGACCTCTTGTTATTGTTAGATCTATATGTACTCTCGGGACGTAAATCAAAATTGTAATAAGTAAAGTTCACCAAATCTAGCTTGTATTTCCTATCACTTCTATCACCTAATCACCATACCAATAAAGAAGATTCCAAATATCTTAGGAATAAGAAAGTAAACAAATGGGGAGAAGGTAGAATGTAGTGGTATCACTGTCACAGACATGAACCACATGCATCTCTGTACGTTGCTCTTTTAGCTCTTATTCTTCACAGGTTCGAGGCCCTGCGCTTGCGGTCATAAGAAGGGGGTTCTCTCCAAGTACCATACGAGGGGGGCAGGTAGACAGAAGGCTCGTAGGCAGGGGCTTCAGAAGTAACAGGTTCTTCTGTCGAAGTAGATCCCGTGGTTTCAGGGCTGTTGTCTTCGCTGGAGGCTCTGTTGGAAGTCATGAATGTAGTAGGCGAGTAGACTGTGGCTGCAGACGTGGAAGTGGTAGCTGGGATAAAGGGCTCGGTAGAGCTGGGAGTCAGAAGCTCAGTAGTGGAAGTTAGCAACTCTGTAGAGGTGAGAAATTCCGTCTCAGTGGATGCATCGGACTGGCTCGATACAGAAGACGACGGCTCTACGGCATCAGCACTCGACTCAAAGGAGATCGTTGTGCTCTTAGCGGGTATAAGCGTCGAGGTCGGCCAGTCACCAGTAATCACCACGAAAGTAGAAGAGCTACTTCCAAAGTTGTAGCCACCACGGGGGGTGGTTGTGTTTTCATCTGAACCCGCGGTGCTTTGGGTAAAGCTAGGTGGTTGATACACCGTCTCGGAAGTTGTTCCTACGACAGAACCAGTCGAGTCGCTAGGCTCTGGAGATGACACAGCCGAAGTCAGAGATGACGAGCTAGTTGAGAGGGGGAATTGGCTTGATTCTTCAGAGGTTGTCTGTTCTGAGATTGTAGGAAGAGACGTAGTTTCTGTGGCAAACTCAGAAGTAGAGGCTGTCTCTGCAGAAGTCTCGTAGACGCTGCTCTCCTCGGCACCAGTAGCAGTAGATACCAAAGGAGGTGTTTCAGTGGCTTGACTCTCTGACGACTCAACACCTGAAATGCTCTCTCCTATGTATGTAGAGTCGGTAGCAGATGAACAGGCCGTTTCCCAAGACGATGTCCTGGTAGATCCTCCAGCAAGAGCAGATGAATCAGCACTGATGGTCTCCGACTCCGTGCCGTGAATGATAGAAGTGTTAGCATAGCTATGGGTATGAACGCCAGAGGAGAATGAACATGGCCAAACAGTTGTCTGGGGAAATTGCTCTTCGTTGGTGGTGGCGGAGTCTATGGCAGACGCAGTTGAAGTTGCCCCAGAAGGCAGCTGGGAGGACTCGAATCTATCGGATGAAGTTTCTTCGGCAGACGACCCGGAAGGAGTGGCGCCGTAGGTACTAGATGACCCTCCGCTGTTAAGTGTCTCGGTACCAGTAGTCATAGCGGTGGAGGTTGCTCCTGAAGGTAATTGCGACGAATCGAAGCTATCCGAAGACGTTTCTTCGGCAGAAGTAGAGTCAGAAGCAGTGCTGTATGCTGAAGACTGCCCACTCGAAGCTACATCGATATCAGTCGAGGTTTCTGTGATCTGACTTGTAGTATCAGTGGCCGTCAACGTAAGTGTAACTCTAGTGGTGCTTGTCCCTTCTGAAACCTCGGGTTCAGAGATAGATGCCTGGGAAGTTCCAGTCTCGGTGGCCGAAGCAGGAACAGTCTCGTATGTGAACTGGGTCGTTGCTGTGGGCTCGTTCATACCCTCAGAGATGCTGGTCGAGTCTGTGTTACTTTCTTCGGAAGTGCGCACCGAGACAGTGATTCGACTAGTCAGGGTTGATCGAATGGTAGTAGTGACGGTGCTGTTTCCACTCTGGAAAGTAGAAATAACCGTTTCAGTGGCTTCACTGGCAGTGGTCTCGCCATATGAAGTGCCAGTACTCTGACTGTTGACGTAAACAGACGTACTTTCCGGTCGCTCGCTGACCTCCGTAGTTTCAGTAGTGAGATACTCAGACGTAAGACTCGAGGTCCCGTTCGACAAAGCACTAGATCCAAATGTAGGCATTGTTTCGAGATCAGTTACAGTCGTAATGTGTTGGGTCTCGGTGGTAGACGAGCAGCCATAGGGGTTGGTGCATGTCTCGGAGGTGACAGACGAGGTAGTTTCTCCCGGGATGGCACTGGACTCTTGCAAGGTAGAGGTTGCGTTGGAAGGGAATGGGATATTTTCAGAGACAGTGGGAAGGGTGACTACGCTAGTGGTGTTGGCATAAACGTTGGTCGAGCTGAGAGGCCCCTCGGTAGTGACGCTTTGGATGGCAGTCCCTGTTTCAAAAGGCGAAGAAGTCAAGACGGTAACTTCAGTGAGAGAGGAGGCAGTATCTGTCAGGACCCAGGTGTAAGTCGATTCCCCAGCTGTCTCAGACAAAGTCGTCTGGGAGATCGAGAGACTCTCAGAAGGAAGACCTATGTACTCTGTAGAAGTACACTCCGAGACCACCGAGTAGCAAGACGAATCACATTCGGTGACAGTCTCAGTGACTGTAACGGTCACGTTTTGAGCTCTCGCGACCGAAGCCCTGTTCATGATTGTTAGCTATGCTTATTTGACAAGTACACGATGACATCAAACTAACCCCAGGCCCAGCAGGGCAAAGTGGACAATACGAGACACCATGTTCAGGTCTAGAGCTCGATTCTCCAGTACAATGTAACAACTAGATATCTTAGCAAAGACAGGAAGAAAGGGGTACGAAAAGTGAAGAAAAGCTAAGGAAGAAACGAGTGACAGAAGCGCACCAGAAGACAATCCGGTTGTTTCTGGGTCTCACTTGATGAGAGTCTCCTTGTCTGGAAAGTTATTCTCTTCTTCTTTTATATCTATAACTCTTGAGGCCTCTTCCCCCTGGTGGACACCAACAACAGGTCTCATATCCTAATATGACAAGGGGTGTGCTCTGTTTGATCAGAAGGGGAGAAATGAGAGAAATGCATGCTGCCGTTGTACCGGTGAGGGCGTGCGTGTGCGCCGAGGACTATATCCGAGGGATAGTGATGCCACGGGCCGTGATACTTATTCCTATGTCCTAAATTAGAAGATGTTTATAAGTGTTGACGCAATGTTGCCACGATTGCAATGCAAACGGAGGGGCCGAGTGAGTATTGATAATATCATTCGAAAGGCTATATCAATCCAAACACTCTACATGAGGGAATTCCCGTAATTGAAGTGTTTACCTCTGTTATCAGTCGTGTCTCTTTGTATGTTGACGTCCCCCATTACCCAAGACGTTGTTGATCAGGAACAGGCCATCTCTTCATAATATTATAGAACCTTCTGTAAAAATAAGTAGGTACATGATTAGCCAGTGCTCAAACAGTAACTATTTATTTATTAGACCGTGAAATTATGTATCAAATGCTGTCCCAATTGTCTTGGTGTTTATGGATGCATCTACCCGTCCCAGGCTTTCAGACATCCTCGTACCATTACACAGGCCTGCACAGCACTCGCATGGATACTGTCACAAAATGGCTCCCGAATGAGAAATTGACAGAGATATATTGTTATGTATCATGTATATGCTGACATCCTTTTCTTCTGATTCAACAAGATGTAACGCCTACCCTGCACGAGTAGCGAGGGCACTTGCATAAGGACGTTTGATGGCTACAACAACGGAACGATTGGCGGTAAATTGCGAGAGAACGTAATCGCAAGGGCGGATTAAGCAGTTTATTCAATGGCTACCATTACTTGGCGGTCAAAGAGGCTTAAGTTGCGCGGCATCATGTATGAGACGATGGGATGTGACATGGCGACACGTTTAGTGGCCAGCCGAGATTTGATGTCTCTGACGGTGAAGCACATCATTGGGAACTTTTGCGGCATCACAGCCGATTGAATGTTTCGGAAGGACTCAGGTATCGATGTTACCGAGGATCGTGGGCTGATCATTCTTGGAGAGAAAGGGGAGATTCTCTGGACACTCGCATAATAACACACCACGTTGATTACACGGCAGTCATGTAGTGTATTTGTAACAAGGACGAGTGCCTTACAGAAAGCTACCCGTCATCATAATGATCATTAAATATCTAAAGAGAAGCTCGGAGAGTCTTGAATACATCTTCACGAGAACCAGAGAAACGAGCCTCGCTAGTCTTCCAGTTGATGACCTTCCAGATGTTGTCGACGTAGGCTGCCTTGCCGTTGAGGTACTGGTACGGTCAGTATCTGATTTATGATTCATTCGCGAGATGCATCTGTTTGGATCTTGTTAGGTCAACTTACCTGTAGGTAGTAGGCATGTTCCCACATGTCAACACCAAAGATCGGCACCTCGCCTCCCACGACAGGGTCCTGATCCTTTGTTGTAACAATTCTCAAGCCCTGGCTATCCTTGACGAGCCATCCCCAGCCACTACCCTGTAGTCCAAGGAGAGTCTTCTTGAAAGCTTCCTGGAAACCCTCGAGGCTACCCCATACCTTGCTAATCTCGGCGACCAGGGTGGGAGCGCTATCGGGGTTGGCATCTGGAGAAGATGAGGGGGCTAGGTTCTCCCAAAAGAGAGAGTGGTTGATATGGCCGCCGCCGTTGAACTTGATGGCAGCTTGGAGAGCGATTTGTCCGGCAATATCGCCAGAAGAGATGGCAGAGGAATAGTTTTGCAGAGCTGCGTTGAGGTTGGTGACGTAGGTTTGGTGATGCTTGCTGTGGTGTAGTTCCATGATCTGGGCCGAAATGCTGGGTTCGAGAGCCTAAGAATGTCAGTCACATATTGGTATATCGACACGTTTACGTCCGAAGTAGGGTCCTGGACAGTGAGTGAGGTTGGGTAACGTACATTGTAGGCGTAGGGCAAAGGAGGGAGTGAGTAGGTTTGGGCCGACATTGTGGGTGATTATGGCAAGCTTGTATGTGATGTTTCTTGTTTGGTCAAGTTCTTGAATTGAAGGAGAAGAGATGATGAAGTGTGCAGAGTGTGGGAGGGTATTGAAGAGAAGAAGATGTGAGGGGTGAGAAAGAGAAGGAGAGTGGGAGAGGAGGAGAGGAGGAGGAGGGGCAGGAAGAAGAGGAGAGAAAGAAGTTGAATGTAAGAGACCAGCTCCCACTCAGATCAGATGCCGCAGTCGCAATAGCATCCACCACATTGCGTCAGATATCAAACAAAAAAAAAGAATTAGATACAGATTATTATTCATGATCTACTTTAAACAGGTTAGTCCAGCAGACCTTGGGGGCGTCTAGATAGGGCGTGTATCATCAAGGTGTTTTCCCCCTCAAACTTGCTCACCACTAGTTGACTACCCGATTGGGACACTGCACCCCTCAATTCTGACGCATGATTGGTCGCGTCCCAACCATGAGCACGTTTTATTCCACTTCCGTGCACTCGATGCGTTGAAACTCGCTCGAACCTTTGTGGTCTGTGGTTTGTGGTTTGGCCTTTCTGATTGATCATGAGAAGGTTTGATATCAAATTGGTCCTGTTAAAGATTCTAGTTGGTGAGGCCGTTTCACTGAACTGAGAAAAAGGAGTAGGTTCTGTAGAAATAAAAGCTGATGTCCGTCACTGTAACAAACATTTCTTCATTCATTCCCTTCCTACTTCAACGCTCACTCTATCGCGACCTCTATAACAACTCTCCTACCCTCATTCTATCAAAAATAAACACCATATTCTATCCTACATCATCATGTGTGGTCCTGAAAACACAAACCGTCCCCGAGGAGGAGCTCTCGTTGCTCTCAACCCTCCCATCAACTCTCTCACCTCCAACCTCCGCGGTGACCTCTCATTTCACACTCCTGGCAGCCCCGGGAGCAACAGCGCAACTCACGCAAGACTCACACCAAGCGAGGAGTTTGATGTCAGACATCTTTCCAGCCTGCATGTTGTTATTCAGTGAGTTTATTCTCTCCTCGACTTACAGACACGGCCATGACTGACCAGCTGTGTGTAGTTCATCTGGCGACATGACCCGAAGCGTTGAAGAATGCGGCATGTTTCGACAATTCCCACTTCAAAACAGTCCCTCCACATGCCATGCCGATTTCGTTGAGCTCCCTCTCGATACACCCTTATCACTTCAAGTCGGCAACGATGGCATTATCGGCCGACGAGTATCCCTTCTCTCACGGCCATCCAGCGGTGCCAGTAAGGTGTTAGCTGAAGGCATCGTCGGGTTCAACTTTCTAGCCCAGCCTATACCCTTAGAACCATCCTCGCCCACACCATCGCTTTAAAATCACCAACGCTCTCCGTCAGATGCAGGCTGTCAAGGCGGTATAGTCACCGGGTGCGAATGTTATCACGAGAGGGCACAAGTCATGAGAATACTAGAGCTGGATTCGAAGAGGTCATCAAGGTCGTAACTGCGCATATTGACAAGGGTCATGAATGGAGTTTTGGGTGTTTGGGTGGGAACCTCTGAGTTTGCGATGAAAACCAACTGGGTTTTCTTGTATGCATTGAATTAATCTTATTACAAGTACCCAAAAAGAACGATAGAGCGTGGCATCGGTCCCACCAAGTCGTCTTACCTTCCATACTGCTCTGCCGAAACTGAGTTCATGAGTGTTGTTCCCGCAAGACGGAACGTATCGGGCTGAACACTCGATCCATTGGGGTTGAAGTAGAAGTTCTGGCCATAGCCGCCGCCAGACTGATAAACGGGCCACTTGGGAACTCGGGAAACTGTGAGTAGTAATTAGCAAAAAATTGTCCCGTATCTAAAGATGTCTGGTGTCCAAGTCAGTCTTACTGCCGTGGTTGTTGGGATCGAGGTCGTGGATGAAGCTAATCCACATGCGAGTGATGAGCTTGGCCAGTGCAAGAACATCCTTGGATCCGTTGGTGAGAGGGCTTTGGCCTGCTCCATAGCCCAGTCCCTGCTTGTTGTAGAAGACATAGCCGATTTCCGTGAAATGGGTGCTGCCGATGTATTCTCCTGTTCACACACCGTCAGCATATCTGTCTTGGTTCATTCACTCAAGTGTGGTTCACACTTACTAGCAGAGTTGGTGTTGGGCGACTCAAACAGGTACGAGTAGGCAGTCACTCCATGCTGAGCCCATGCATCGGTTCTCAGACGGCGCCAAGTAGTGAAGAGCTGATCAGTCTGAATAGCAATCGTGCGCTTGAATTGCTTCTTAACGGGACCGTCAGATCTGACACGGTACCAGGAAGGCAGACCAAGTGCATCAATGTTGGGATACAACGCCAACACCTTCGCAGTCGTCTCAGCATCAGGTCCAGCGGCTGAGATGAGAGCTGCAATCTCTTCGTCAGTGTCGACTCCTGTGCCACTGAACAAAGTGCCCTCATCGGCGTTGGTTCCAAGAAGGAATGGAAGCTTGGTGAACTTTCCTTCGGAGAGAAGCTTCGACGGATAGTCGGGGATGAAGTCGCCATCAACAACGGGGTAGAAGTTTCCGGGAACCTTCTCAATCGTGGCGTTGAGCTTGCCGAACGGCACATCACGCAGACAAGAGAGCTTATCTTTTGCCTGGCTGCAGCCGACCGTCTCGACAATGGTATTGTACCGCTTCTGTGGAGTCGTGAAATTCTTCATATCGGTTCCATCTGCGCCTGATTCGGCGATGAGGCCGCGGAACAGCTTGTCGTCTCTGCCTCCGTATGCGGTAGCCTGGTAGCCAATGTTACCACCACCGGCAGACTCGCCCCAGATGGTGACCTTGGTCGGGTCACCGCCGAACGCGGCAATGTTCTCCTGGATCCAGTGCAGAGCAATACGCTGGTCCTTGAGGCCGAGATTGGCCACACCTGCATCAAGGATATCTTGACTAGCCAGGAATCCCCAGAAAGAAAGTCGGTCTGCGGGGTTCTGTTAGTCGTGGTCTTCGTTCAAGTGGTGAGAAATATTCTTACAGTCGACAGAAACGGCGATGAAGGGCTTGCCAGCGTTGACGGACTCCTCGACGATAAAACTCAAGTTATATACACCGTTGGCACTGTAATCGCTTGACCAGCCTCCGCCATGGATGAAAACACCAACGGGTAGCTTGGCATTCTTCTTGCGTCCCGCCTTTGTTGGTCTGACGATGTTAAGAGTCAGACAGTCCTCGTCAAGGGTGTGAGGCCAAGCCGCACTGTTCTAGGGGGATGTCAGAAAAACTTCGAGTTCAAGCTCAAGGAACTAACTCACTCCGTATCCAACGCAAGAGGCGGCATATTCAGTCGCCTTCTTGGTACCAAAAGTCTCGTTCAGACTTTGAGGGTTCTGGAAACGCAAAGATCCCACCGGAGGCTGGGCAAAGGGAACACCGAGGAAGAGATCTTGATCATAACCTGCTACATATCGGCCCTGGTACGTGCCGTTCTTGACTTGCGCAGTTGGTGCAGTCTGCTTTGCCAGGGCACCATCTACCAAGAGTAGAGCCGCCGTGGCGAGCTTTAAAATAGAAGGCATGTTGGAATAGGGAACAGCTCAGGTAAGCTATAGATTGAATGATGTCCCTGATGCAAGTGTTGCAGAGCCATTCATGATATCGTGGAGAACAAGAACTATTTATACAATTTCACAAAGTGCTTATAGACTCCGCGTCAGGGGTGGTTGCAAATGCGGAAATATACCTACAGCATGTGGGAATACCATCATACGAGCAAGATTCTCCTTTTCCTGCCGATGACAGATGCCGTCCTGCCAGGGACGCCTTTAGTTGACTTGGGTTCCTTGCATGACTCTGAATCAAGCCATTCAAGTAGCATGAGTACACACAACGTTAGTACCCCATGGGGAAAGGAGCTCAATATCAAATGCGGGGAGAAACCTCGATTTTCGGAGCTAGGTAGTTAGAACTCATTAGCTAACTTACGGCTGAATTGTGGTTTATTATCCTATTTACCCAGGAACCGATAATTGACAGCACGGAAAACAGGTCGTGGTGGTAGAGATTGCCTGATAGAGAAGAGAAGACCGTTTGCGAGGTTGATCCGATGGAGTGGCAGTGGTCCGGGCCCGAGGCGATGGTCGTCGGAGTGGTTATATTTACCCCGATCAGATTATTAGCAAAAGACAGGGATGGGTTGTGCTATGTCCAGTTCATGACTAGGACTCAGGGGGCTCTGGGGAGAATGCTTGGACTTTCCACTTTGAGTTGGCATTTGTACTGATCTAGATACGAAATTGAACCATGACCAGGAATCCACCAACAGATACAGAGTCATAAAGTGGACAATGAGATGAAGTGATGAATTGGGTGACAAAGATAATGACATAAGGTCCACCCAAATGAATCCGGGTATCTGGTATTGAGCAAGACGAGTTTGATGAGGTTATACCTTGCGCATGCCTTGGTTCATAGGTAACTAAGGTATCAAGTGTAAGGGGACTGAATATCGAGTAACTAAAACAAACATGGAAACCTGAAATAATAATAAGAATGGTCTTTTCCGTGGTGTATGAGGAAATTGAACAGTTATTATCGAAAAGCAGCATGGCTCTGTAATCTTTCCAGTCATACAGCCTCGAGTTCCTTGATTCACGTCACAAACTAGAGACCACAAAGTACAACATCGTGCACTAGACTGAATAAAACAATCTTCCCTCTTTTTTTTTCTTCTTTTTTTTTTCTTTCTTTTTTTCTCTTTTCAAGAATCACTACAGCTAACACCAACATCCCTGTATCTTACTCACTCATTCTTACTTGCACATCAAAACTCACTCAACAACCAGCCCATCATCAACCTCACATATAGCCACACCTACACAGCCACACGACATCATCGTCAACCACCCCTGAATATCCTCCTCAACCAGCTTTCCATCACTGCCCCCCAGCCTCTCCCATTCACGCCCTACTCCCATCCAACCACAATGTGAAAACCTCCCAAACTTCACAAGTCTCGGCACGCTCATCGAGCCTCTGCGTTGTCTTGCCTTGATTCTGTACACCTCTTTTTCTTTTCTGACGCTGATTCAGTCCCCCCCTGCAATGCCTTCAACACATTCACCTCACTTTCAAGGGGTGATATATACCCCAGTATAGGCGCTACACAGGATACACCCCCACTATAAACAAAAAAGCCCACCGCTCCTCGAGAACAAACGCCAAAAGAGTTTAATCAACGACAATGCCCTTTGTCGCAAATACTCCCGAGTCCCTCCTCGCTCGCGCAGACTCCAAGAACCCCTCCTCAACATGTCGCGGCATCACTTCCAACGGCCGTCCATGCCGTCGTCCCATCGCCCAACAGCCCTCCCTCCGACCGGATCCTCGCGATGAGTCCCTGTACTGCTGGCAGCACAGAGACCAGGCGAACATGTCGGCGCACTCGAGTCCCGGACCCAGAGCTACTGCTACGCCTATACTCGAAGGGAGGACAAGTCTGGATACGCTGGCGGATAGACTAGGACTGGTTGATCTGCAGGAGAAGAAGAAAAGGCCGAGACCCAGGAAATCTGGTCAGCAGAGAGTGAATAGTAGTAGACCGAGACCACCACAGCCAAAACAAAAGTCCATGTCCTGCTGTCTGTGCTTCTCAATTCCCGTTGAACAATCCCAGCCTCGACCAGCACGACCTCAACCCCGACCAGTCCAGCCAACATCAGCATCTGTGCCCGGAAAGGGATCTTCAAGACGCCGCCCAACACCTGCTTCTTCCTCACAGTTCGCCTCACCAGCAAAATCCTCTCGCAAATCTACGGCTTCGCACACCGCGCAGATCAAAGACTTCATTCCCGACACCCTCGACGCTCTTACAGCTTCAGCCCTCATGACAGAACTTGCTCGTCCCCATCTCGAGTCCGAAGAACCAGGCTTCATATACATGTTCTGGCTCACCCCAACATCCGACACCCTCAACGCCCCTCCCCCCG